>CAMOHE010054169.1:21689-74843 GCA_946598075.1 Artocarpus hirsutus | reverse complement strand
CTATTGTTCGTTTGAGGGAGTCCTCTACTGCAGACCTCACTACGATCAACTCTTCAAGCGAACTGGCAGCCTTGACAAGAGCTTTGAAGGTACTTATTTGTTATCAATAAAAATGCAAGATAAGAAATCAACAACACCCTCTATATATATATATATATGTGTGTGTGTGTGTGTGTGTGTGTGTGTGTATATATACGTGCATAAACAAATCGCAGTGAGTACGCCTAGAATTTGTAGGAGATGTACTGGACGACAAGATTATGCGTCTGGAGAAGATCCGCGTTATTATGCTTTCTTTGCATCTATCTATAATCTATGTACCAATTATTTTACTTTATTGTCGTTTTCCTTGCTAGAAGGTTATCTGTTTAGACTTTCTCTCAGTCATGACACCCAACCTAAGGATTATTTTTCATCTTGTTAGTTTTGTTTTGAGGAAAGGAACCGAATGGAAATGAAAAGTAAAATCACAGATGTAAAGACAGTTGAATATGCCCAAGTTTTGGCTTTTAGGTTAACTAATGCGTAGGAGGTTTTACTTTAAGCTACCCTTGACTCTTTTTGTGTGTGTGTGTGTGTGCGCGCGTGCACGCGCAGCTTAGCATCTATTGTTCGTTTGAGGGAGTCCTCTACTGCAGACCTCACTACGATCAACTCTTCAAGCGAACTGGCAGCCTTGACAAGAGCTTTGAAGGTACTTATTTGTTATCAATAAAAATGCAAGATAAGAAATCAACAACACCCTCTATATATATATGTGTGTGTGTGTGTGTGTGTGTGTGTGTGTGTTAGGTTTGTTGGGCATAATTGGCATATAATTATCAAGAAAAAAACAAATTCAAAAAATATCAAAGTTTAGAAGATTCTGAATGCTCAGAGAAGATATCTGTCAGAAAAGGATAAGGATTTGAAGGTTCATCTGAAGAAAAAATAAAGGTTTATATTATACCCTAGAAGATATTTTTTTAAATGTTTTTTAAAAAAATTATTATCTTTTGGTTTTTCTAAACTATTTCTTTAACGTTTTTTTAAATAATATGATATGATGAGTTTTTCTTTAAAACCCGATTTTGATTAAGATATATTGAAAATGGTTTTTAACTGATTTTATCTCTTATCTTTATTAGACTTTGAATCAAAATCAAGTCCAAAAGGCACCGATACTTTTTCTATATATTGGCTATATACGTGAATGTGGGTGTGCCTAAGAGAGTTGAGAAAATTGGTTTTGGAGTATGTTGGTTCTAAAGCCGTATTTTTATATGAAAAACCTAAGATGCAAAAATAGTTTTGGTGCATAAATTTTCAAAAAGCTTAAAGAGAGGTGTGTGAGACTGTATCTTCAAGAGAAGTTGCTACGTTCTTTGGAAAAAGAATTTGTAGTCTTCAAAAGAAGACATTTTGTTGTGGAGTCACTTGGAGCAGAGATCAAGACGAGTGGTGCTTGCTAATAAGGCCATAAGAAGTAGAGCAACATAGGCGTAGAGGAAGTCTTAAATTGAATGTCTAATTGGTGATTGTAAATAGGTTTTCTTAATAGATTATTCAACATCTGACTATGGCCTTAGAATGTAGGTCTAACAACTAAACCTCAATAACAATTTGCTATGTTCTTTTGTTTATTTCGTGCATTGGTAATTTTTACTTAATTAGACTTTAATTAAAAATTTGATAATTTTCTTGAAACAGATCTTTCAATATATATATATATATAGATGTATATGTGTGTGTATTTATGTATGTATGTATGTATGTATTTTACCATACTGATTATAAACTCTTCTTATTCTACACTCTATCATGCAGGGACTCCCAAAATCTTGAAACCAGAAAAACCAATTACCAGCGAGGTAATTAATACCTGAAATAAGTATTCTCGGTAGCTTGTCATATTGATCATGTACAGTTCAAATACAATTAATATTTCAAGTACCACTAGCTATTGTTTTAATTAAACTGAATCCGATTAGTCAAATTCTGCAGAATGCAAAGACAGTCTCGAATTTGTTTGGTGGTACCAGAGACAAATGTGTTGGCTGTAACAAGACCGTTTATCCAATTGAGAAGGTAACTTTTGACATCTTCATGATTTTACTTGACCAAACCTGAGCAGTACTGTTTTCATGGCCGTTTAGATTCAAATATTTTACTCCTTCCCAGACCATGTCATTAATTTTTTTTTTCTTTTAAAATAGAAAACTACTCTCAATTCTTCTAACATTATTATCTATGTTTAACAAAACCAATGTTGACCATGATAAGAATAATGTTGATGTTTGCAAAGGTGACGGTTAATGGAACTCCATACCACAAAAGCTGCTTCAAATGCACTCATGGAGGTTGCACCATAAGCCCTTCCAACTATATCGCACACGAGGGAAAGCTCTACTGCAAGCATCACCATGTTCAGCTCTTCAAGGAGAAAGGAAACTATAGCCAGCTTGAGGGCGTCATTGAAAATACTTCCTTGACTGAGAATGTCCCCGCTGTGGAAATTGCTGCTGAATGATAGTCAATATTCTTGCTCCTTGTTTTGTAATCCCCATCCTTAGTCATCAGTTGTCGAGAATTTTACTTCAAATATTGCTCGAGTGGTCCTCTTTTTCCCTCATACATGTGTATTGTCGACTTGTTGCAGCATCTGATTAGAAATGTTTTTTCCGTGGCGAGTGTATGAACTTCACTTTTCCTCTTTTGGTTGTGCGTGCATGTTTTTCCTAAAGACAATTTCTACGGTAAGAACTGTTGTTTTAAACATTTGATTAATTTTTAAATGATGTGAACTATATAAGTGACCACTTTAAAAATTAACAATCTGATACAAAATTGCTCTCATTTATAGATTAGACCGTTGAAAAATTAATTAAATGGTTAAAACGATAATACCACTACTAGTTAAAAAAGATAGTTCATACCTTGGCGGTTCCCCCTTCCGCCACCCAAAAAAAAAAAAAAAAAAAAACCTGCTAATTCAAAAAAATTTCAAAAAAGCCACGACCGTGCAATATAAAAGCAACATACAAATACAAAACCAAAACCATGCACGTTTATTGTTAACCGAACTCACCCACGCTCTTGAAACACGTATGTAATACATGGACTATATACTGTACAAGAACAAGACGTGCGTGAAGTTCATCAATATGTACGAACTTTCATGTTCACCTCCCCTTACTCTGCATAGATTTTCAAGGCTATCCACCTCCAACTCTTTACAGATCACCACAATTTCCTAACACAATATCACAATTCACAAATATGTTGAGCATCACGACCATCACCAAACATACTACATCCATCGGCATCTACATTAGGAATCGCTTTTGGTGTTGTGTGATCCTTCAATATCTGCGCTGCAAGTATCAAGAGCTCCACCATCTCAACTCCTGCAGCAGCGACAAAGTCTTTCTTTTCATTGCTGGAGTGCCTGGAACCGCCACTTGCCTCATTTCCCAAACCTTCACCATCCGATCTAAACTCAGCATTGGCAGACCAGCTAATGGGTAGGGAGCTTCCGAGAGCAGTTTTCACTAGTTTTGCCTCGTTAATAATCTCGTCAAGATGTTCTGACACGGTAGCAACTGTACCTTCAGAAGCTGCCGACTCTTTGGCCTGAAATACGAGTTTAAGGAGAAAGATGGCACTGCTAATGGTAAGAGTATGAAGCCAGGCCAAACAGCTCAAGGGTTTCAAAACTAGAAATTATAGAACTCTTTGTTTATTGGCTGTATGGTAAGCAAAAAGAAGCTGTCTTAAGTTTCCAGTAAAAGCATAGTCTTTCAACTTTATCATTGCATTTTAACTTCAATGTCATTGACAATTTGCACCCTTCCCTCCCCGCTCCAAAAATTGAAGATATTAATTCTAGTAACATGTGAAAGAGAGAGAAAGCGAATGTTCCTTGGATTGGATAATCAATTTTACTAAATAACTAATGTAAAAGATTTTACCTTTACAAGAGACAGACGAAGCCTGTGGATTGAAGTAATCAGATGCTCCATGCTTTCCATGCTCTCCTTAAGAGTTGCATTTTCAATTTTCAATCTGGTAATAAGTAACCAAAAAATGAATGATGGTACAAATACAAAATGAGAGTGGATGAAGAAAAGGCATGATTCTACATGGGGGAAAAAGCACTCTAAGGGCGCCTAATGATCCAAAGATATTCATTTTGCAAACAGAGTATGTTTAAAACTCTTTACAAACCTGGCAAAATCCATATGAACTTCAGCTTCCTTTCCCCTAAGGTCTAGTGTACCAACCCAGCGTTTCAAATTTGTTTTCTTCAGCAAGTTTGTTAATCTACCACCTCGTTCGAAAGAATCAATTTTCTTATCCCCAACATCAACTTTTTCTTTATCTATATTACCACCATTTTTCCTGCATGAAAACAACAGATAGTAAGCTTGTGCTACTTTCAAAAGGTTGACAAGAAAACCACACCAGAAGGTCTAGAAATTTTAAGCTGAGGGATAAGAAGAGGCACACTAAGTCTGCCCACGCAGGGTACAGGAGAAGCTAAGTTATAATATTTACATTTGCCATCTCAATCCTTTAGGAGTGGGACTTGGTGTGTCAGGCTTTACTTCAATTTCATGGGATTGTAGGTGAGTTTATACATATGTAACAAATGTGTATTCATCCCAGATCCAGAAGATAAATAGCCAGAGATGCAACGCTTTACTACTAGTAAAATAAAAAGGAAAAAGTAATCTTACTCTTTAAGCAGTTGATATTCCTGCCTTAATTGTGCCAACTCCATCAGAGCTCGTACCTTTTCATTGGTAACCTGAACCAATTAAAAAAAATCGCATTGTCATTGAATTGAATAAACCACATAGACAATGTCTAGATGAAATGGAATACCAAATTCACATGTCAACGAGCACGGACGAATTTGGGCAGACAAAGATATAAGTTAGACATCTGGAACTGGTTCAAAGACTTTACCAGTGACATGCAAAAGCAAAATACAAATTCATGTCAATGAACACACAAGAATATCGGCAAACAAAGACGCAAGTTATAAAACTCGTGAAAAGCCATTTACCAATGACATAGATGAGCGAAATCACGATATCACACAAATCGGGTTTCTCGAACATTATTCCTTAATTTTGGCCAAATTAGGAAGAATGTGTCAATTTTCCAGTAGCTAACACATAGTATATACCAGATTACTATGAACTGTTATCAGGGAAGAAAGACATGGTGCTGTGGTTTTTTATGACTCAAGGCTAATAGACAGCTATGAAAAAAAAAAAAAAATGGGGACCCAACAAAAGTTATTTTTTCTTCAGCTTAAAAAGAGAGCGAGAGAATTGAGATTATTAGAGGTGTAATTAATAAGCGTACTTCACTAAGAGTGTTAAAATAAAATTAAAAAAAAAGTTTACTATTTAAAAAAAAAGGCTAAAATAATAACCTAATTGTATTTAACTTTTAACAATTACGTTATTTTTTCTCTAATTTTTTTCCTCTTTTTTTATTAGGGTCATTCATCAAGGGGTTTAAGTTTTCAAAATAAAAAAATAAAAATAAAAATAACTTTGCTTAGTTAGCTACTCAGCTTCTATGATCAAACTGTGTCCTTTACACACAGCCGCATAGTTTTGAAGTCTTAACAACAGCGACAAATTTGAAGCTAACATGCAAGAAGGAACACTGCATGGAAACAACCTGAAGTAAGTTTCTTTGAAGCTCCTCTATTTTTCTTTGAAGAGCAGTATTCACATTACTGTCCAGCAAATGTCTTTCTTCTTGCTGCGATAAAAGTAATAATGTTGCAACCTGGAAAAATATCCAACTGTTAATTGAAAACACAATACGATCACCACAAATTGGATGCCCGTATTTCTATGATCCGAAAAATAATGTAGAGGGAATGCAGTAGTACGTAGTGTATATGTGGTGGTCCATACAAAAATGCATAAACAAAAAATTAAGAATCAAAAGAAAAAGAAGAAAAACCTTCTCTCGCAATGCCTGTTCAAGGGCTTCAGAAGCATCATCCTTTCCATCACGCAGACTATCAGGGTTACTCTTCTGCAAATAGACAAATGTGTTAATGCTTCACGAGTTCTTTCATTAAAAAAGCCCATGACAAATAAATGTATCGGGGTTTAAAATTTTGAAAATCTGGCACGAGCAACAGGATTTGCATCATGACTATATCAATCAAGTTCCGAATTCCAAAGTCATCTAAAATACCTCAGATTCCTTGGATTGTAAATCATGGTCCACATCGGGAGATTCCTCGGATTGTAAATCATGATCCACATCGGGAGTTATATGCACATCTCGACATTCATGTTCATCTTGATTTACTTCTCCCGAAGAAAGCTCCAAATTGTGTGTTTTGCTAGCGTCAAATGGTCTAATCTTCTCATCTATTGCATCAACAGCCGATTTGACCAGAGATTTTGCATCATCAAGTAAATCCACAATGTCAACCTTACATTGAGAATGATATTTACGTAACCCTGCAATCATGTTGCTGATCATTTCATCTGTATGGACCTGCACCCAAAGTCAATTGGAATTGAAATTTAACACGTAAACCAGCAGCATGGGAATGTTTTTATATATATATAATATTGGATTTAAAAACTCACTCTCTTCTTTTCTAATTCACGAACTCTCCTCTTCAAATGATTTTCAATATTCAAACCCTGCAAGCCAAAAGAACCTTCTAAAAATATGATATATAGAATTCAGTTTTGGGGTAACAAGGACCACTAAAATAACATACCACCCGAAGCTTATTCTGAAGATTATCCAAACGCTTCCTTGCCATCTCCAACTCTCCTTCCAATGCACTCTGTCTGAAGAGAAGTTACTTGATTGCATTTGCATGACAAGTGTAATTCAGACGCACAGTTGGCATCTCTAAAGCTAGACTAGAAAAACTCTTTTCCAGCATCCAATTGCTTCTAACTAACAAAAGCTGACATGTGTTCAATTTACAGGTTTTACAAGTTCAGGTTGCATACAGCAACGCAAGGCAAATCTCAAAAGCAAGATTAGGCTAAGCGGAAAAATATTCAAGTGAACTTAAAAAAATAAATATTAAAATAAAAATAAAAATAATAGATGATGAGTAGAACTATATAGTACATCAAAAGCTTAAAAATATGAATACTTACAATATATTTAGCTGTCGTTGAATCATTGAAACTCCACATTTCTGCAGGATCATGCAAGAGGCATGCACACTTATTGTCCCAACTCGTATCCTCAGATCCCTCTGTAGAATGTTGCCTGATCTGGTAGAACTTGTCAATGATCTGTCATAAAAATATCTTCTTCAGATGCGCATAAAAAGGAAAGCAGAACGCACACTGGTAAGCAGCCAATCAGGAAGCCTCTAATTAAGTTCACCTATGCTCAGCGTGCCAAGCACATGAACTAGGGAGGGAGTTTGTTATGGAGTTAGTGTTGTTATTTCCCTTTTTGCAATTGTGTATTAACATGTGAATTGGGAGGTGGTTTTGCATGGGGAGGAGTGATTTCTGTTCTGGGAGAATAAAAGGGAGGATTGGGGTGGTGTGAGTAGGCAGATATTGAGTGAGTGTAAATTTGGGAGAGTCCTGAGCCTCTCAAATTGCTCGGTGTTATCAGTGTTTTCTCTTTCAATTTTCTGATCAATAAAAATCAGTTTTTGTTTCTTTTCCTTTACTGTGTTGGATCTTATTACATACTTCCATTTGAAAAAAAAAAAAAAAACCCCCGACTCTAGTAGCAAAAAGTTCAGCTTTAAAAAATGGAGCAATATATGTAAACCAATAACGTATTTGATGTTATAGGTCAGAGCAAGAGCGAGATTGAGGCAATTACCCTCTTAAAGGTTTCATGCTGCTCCCCCTCCATATCTAAGCTAACCTTCAGTTCATCAGCAAGTTTTTTGTGTGCAGAACAATCTGCTGTGAGCTCGTCTATCCTGTATCATCAATAACATGTAAGGCCTAAATGTAAGAACTTTCAAACATATTAGCATATTGAAGGCAATGAAAAACTAAGTACGACCTCCAATAGACTTTCTTGGACTGGGACATTCAAAAACAAACGACCATCTAGGAGATTAGTTTCCAACAAGTTAAGACAAATAACCTTATATTAAAGGAAGACTATAATAGGCCATATAATTGACCTCATAGAAAAACATAATCTTTCAAGAATACACAGGCAGCACAGCCAATGACGGGGCCAGAAATCTTTGTCAATGGGGGCTAAAAACTAAACAAAAATTTAATAAGGACTATAATATTACTTTTAAATTTTTAGTGGGAGCTATGTTTGTATTAACATAATACAATATATATTCATATATAAAGGATTTTTATAAATAAAAAATTTGAGCGGGGCCTTAAGCCCCCATTAGGATGTAAGTAGCTCCGTGCATGAGCGCAGCATTGCACTATTTTTGCGTTAATAACAAAGTGTTACTGCCCCAGCAAACACCAAAACTGATGGAAATTCCCTCAAGATTACACAGAGAAACAAAGTGATAAAACGTTACCAACAATGGTGTGACCTTAAATACCAATTTTAGTATGCGATCCAAATAATTTCGAGTAGCAGAAGAAGTACAGATAAGAACTAGAGCTGATAAATATGACTAAACCAAGCAGGTAAAATTCTATAACTGAAAATCACAGAGCATGAGACTGAGCTTCAATCTTTCTGAAGCCATGGGGCTGAAACAACAAGATACAGAAAGAGGAAATGTCAAACTTGCTATTGAAAAAGACCGAACGTCTCTCATATTGTCCAACATAGTTTCCGGATCATATTTTTCTTAAAGAATAACCGAATGCAGATCCTATAGGTTATGAATTTTGGGCTTATTTTGCTAACTAGAGGTTTGGAATCACTTTGCTTACTATATAGAAGGCTTTTTATTTTGCATACATACAAAAGTAAGACTAATACCTCCTTTGCAGATCATTAAATTGCTTTGACATCAACTCCTCACTCTCCTTTGCTTTCTCAGCCTGTTACAAGCATGTAACATCTTCAAAAAATTGTGTTTTTCAGGGAACAAATATCTTGCAGCGAGAAAATTCTAATGAAGTAATATCAAGCTCAAAGTTGATAGCTTTCACAACCTCCATTACAGAATTATCCCGTTCAGCAAAAGCAGCCGCTACACAGCCTTGGAAAAACTTAATTTGCTTCTCTGCTTCCAAGTTCTTGAGGAAAGAAAAAAAAAAAATCAAACAATTCATATCCATGAAACTAACTGAAACATTAAGCAATACACTTCAAATCAGTTGAGATTAGCATGTTCCTTAGAGAGGGAGAGAGAAAGAAAGAGATGAGACCTTTGTAACCTCTGCACTATGAAGATTAGCCAACTGGCTCTGGAGAAAAGCAAAGAAACATATATAACAAGCTCATCATAAAAGGTAAGCTTTGGATAAGTTGAAATCTTAAATTTTCTATCCCACCTTGATTCTATAAGCCTCTGAAAGCTCCTCTTGAAGATTAAGATTCTCTCTAGTGCAGGCAGTGAGCTTCTTTTTCAAGTTCTCAATCTCCTGTTCCAAGCCAGCGATCCTAATAAAGAATTAATTTTGATGCAAAACATTTCAATACTCTCTTAATAATTACAACTTACAGGCTATATAGCTGCTGCTTCTATCTCTCAGCCTCCCGAAAATTTTAAGAATTAATATTTTAAAAAATTTGATCATTAAATTAAAAAAAAAAAAAAAAGATGGACAACCTTTTTCAAAGTATACTTTATGAAAATGTCCTACTTTTGCAAATTGAAGAAAAAAGCGGTCCAATTTAAAAAAAAAAAATGACTTTCATAAGTCGTTCATTGTTTTTGAAAAGTTAATGATTGATCTTGATGAATTATTGATTGATCAATTATTGGATTACCAACTTCCTAATTACATTTAATTCTTATTTATCAAAAAAAAATATTTCTGGATTTGGGGAAAAATAGAGAAGAATAAGATATAAACCTTTGAAAATGCATTTTAGTAGCCACACCCAAGTAGCTAGGTCCTGCTTGTCGCTTACACAGTTGCTCAATATCTTTGTGCAATTCATCACGCTCTGCAAATTACAGTTTTCACTATATAATTCACCTAATCTACTAAAAACATAAAATTTATATGAAAAAAACTTGATTTGATAAAATACTTCACCAATTCAAAATATGTATATATATATATATATATATATATATATATCATTGAAGTACATTACATACCTTGTTCCAACTGTCGGATGCGAGCGATCAAAGATTCGTTGCTGTCTAAGTTTGCATCCATGTCTGAATAAACTGAAAAACTCCTTTCAAAAAAGGGAAAAAAAATCTCTTAGCAAAAGCCTTTTTTTTTTTTTTTTTTTGTGAATATTTCCGGGAAAGGTTTGATCTTTCCATGCAACAAAGATTGGGTTTCTTTTTTTTTTTTTTTTTTTCTATTTCAATCCATAAATAGAGAGCGAATGGGAGAGGAATAATGAGAGAAATGAACTGAGAATAACAATAATGTCTTTTACCTGGAAATTGCGCGAAGCTCGTAAGGACTTTACAGGCGAAAGCCGATAATTGGTTTCTTGTAAGGGAGGATAGGTCGGACAGGAGAGCAATTTCTTTTTCTTTTTCTTTTTCTTTTTTTTTTCTTTTTTTTCTTTTCTTTTCTTTTCTTTTCTTTTTTTAACTTTTTTTTAGTAAGGAAAACAAAATCTATTTATTACTTGACAATTCCTCAAGTGAAAACCCAAAAAAAAAAAAAAAAAATCCTCATTGATAAGTATTTATCTTTCAACAAAAAAAAGTGATTTTGATAACATTTTTAAAACATGCAACACTACTGGAGTTCCTATTAAAGAAGTTTCTTATTTGATTATTTTACAAAAAAATTGAAAAGTTTTATAGAAAAGCTTTTGTTAGACCTCGGGTTGTTTTCATTTTTGACTATGAGAAATTAGAATCATTCCACTTTGATCCTTGACACTCTAAGGGTCATAAATTTGGCCTCAAAAGTTTCAATATGTGATGCTTACAGTCCTTTCATCTCTAAAGTGTTAAATTTCTAACCATCTATATACATGACATGCAAGGAACAAGTGTACTCACAAAAGAGCTTTTTCACATACAGAAAGGGAGATCTAAGATTTACAAAAACCTCACTAAGCTTTAAGTTTGGATAGATCAACTTTTTAAAACGTTTGATCATGTTAGCTTCGATCTTATACATAAGCAATTTAGACAATTTTGTCTTAATGACTTGTTATATACATGTCACGTACATCTTACATACACGAATTTCAAAATTTTAACATTTGGTAGATGAAAAGACAATTGATGTCACGAATTAAAACTTTAAGAACTTGTGCTATTTGAAGTGTTAGGGCCAAAATACAATGATCCTAATTTCACAAAGAGTGGGACTCATCAACATGTTTGAATCTTTTATTTACTTGAGAATTTTGTACCCCAAAAAAAAAACAATCTTAAATCGTCATAAATTAATAATGTGTTTGGCAACAACGATTCAAACTAATTGTTTGAACCGTTTTGGTTCAAAACATATAACATGTGCATTGATGCCTAAGATTGACAAAGCATCGCGTATGAGGGTGCACGGTGGTCGAGTTCCCTGTTCTACCTGGCTCCGACTGGTCTAGTTTGATTTGCAAGAGAAGAGAAGGCCCTAGAATAAAGAGATACTAATGTGGAGCCATTTTCATTTTCAAGTAGTGTTCGATCAATTACATATTAATCAATATTCAATTGATTGGTCTGAGGCTATTGACAAAAAAGATTTGTCTAAGTCACTGCCTTTCTTTTTACCCATTATCCAACTTTCTTCTATTTTGCCAAATGCATTTCGATGCTTAAGTTAGTGTCTAGACCAGGAAGAGCAAAGTGAGAGGCAGAGAAAGCAAGGAAAGAATGCTAATACCTTTGTGATGGAGTAGATGCTCCTATTTATAGAATTTAGCTTGGATCTAGATATGGATTGGGTTTGGCTTATGATCTGGTTGTACCGTTATACAAAACCCTTTGGCTAGTGACAAGTATCAAGATCCTAGCAACGAGATGTTCCTTGAAGGGTGAGTGTTGAGCTGAGCAAGGTAGTACCCTAGTTGGCCATTTAGGCTTAGTCAGCCATTCAATAACTTCTCGGCCAGAGATCGACCATTTGTTCTCAATCTGAGGTTGCCCGTTTGGTACTCAGCCTAAGATTAGCCGTTCAGTACTTGGCCTCATTGGCCATTTAGTTCTCGACCTAAGGTTAGCCGTTTGGTTCTCAGCCTGAGGTTGGTCATTTAATACTTGGCCTCTTTGGCTATTTAGTTCTCAGCCTGAGGTTAGTCGTTTAGTATTCGGCCTAAGATTGGCCGTTCAGTACTTGGCCTCTTTAGCCATTTAGTTCTCAGCCTAAGGTCGGCAGTTTACTTCTCAGCCTCAGGTCAGCCATTTAGTATTTGGCCTATTTGCCCATTTAGTTCTCGGCCTAAGATCGGTTGTTTGGTTCTCAGCCTAAGGTCAACCGTTTGGTTCTTAGCCTGAGGTTAGCCATTTAATACTTGGCCTCTTCGACTATTTAGTACTTGGCCTCTTCAGCCATTTAATTCTTGGCCTAAGGTCGGCCATTTTTTTTTGGGCATGAGGTCATCGTTTGGCATTCAACCTAAGATTGGTTGTTTAGTATTTAGCCTTTTTGGTCATTTAATTCTCGGCCTAAGGTTAGCCGTTTAGTTCTCGACCCAAGGTTGGAAGTTTAGTACTCAACCTAAGGTCGGTCATTTAAGACTTGGCCTATTCAGCCATTTAGTTCCTAGCCGTCTGGTTCTCGGCCTGAGGTCGGCCCTATAGTACTCAACCTAAGGTCGACAGTTCAACACTTGGCCTCTTCGGCCATTTAGTTCTCGAATTAAGGTCGGTCATTTAGTTCTCGGAGGCTTGAGGTTGGTTGTTTAGTACTCAACCTAAAGTCAGCTGCTTAGTATTTGGCATCTTTGGCCATTTAGTTCTTGAACTAAGGTTGGCTGTTTGGTTCTCAACCTAATCGGTGGCCTTCTTGGCCTATTCGGTTTGGCCATCATCTTGGCCTGTTTAGTGGCCTTCTCGGCCTACCCCTTAGATTGGTCTTCTCGGCCTATTCTGTGTAAAAGGGTCTAGATTTTTGGATTTTTTTTCCATCTTGAAGAATACTTCCACAATAATATGAGAGTACTATAGCTTACTTTTACTTCACACTATAACATGTGAGAGATTTACAACGTAGCAATTCAAACCACTTGTTTGAACCAATCTTGTCAAACACACTATAAAAAGTACTTTGAACGCAATTCGTTTCTATAGAAATTGTGTTATACTCAATATTGAAATCATTATGCCAATCCCCAAAAAAAAAAAAATCAATTTGACCAATGTAAAACAAAATCCTACGGGACAAAATATTGTTTTTAACCTCTATCATGAATTTCTCTAATAATGAGCCAAATAATATATTTAGGCTAAAAATTAATAAAGAATATCATATGTTTTCAAAATGTGTAGTAAATAACATATTCTGAGATATTGAGAATAAAAATCTTAAAATATTCTTACATGTCTCTCCTTTCCATATCTCTCCCCCCTCATCGACACCAAAGGCATTCGGGAGATACAAAATTACAAGTAAATTTTGTATTTACATGTAAATACTAAATAAAAAAATTTACTGGTAACGTCACTAGTGGTTGAGAAATACATTATTTAAATGCAAAAACAAAGAATTATCAGTGATCTTTACCAGAAAAAACTGTATTTTTATGTAAATATAAAAACTTACTAGCGACTTCGTCAAACTTCACCAGGACCGACAAAAGTGAAATACACCGATAAACCATTGCCAACCAATACATGAGAACCACCAACTGCACCGCCATGCCAAGAGGACCAAAACCCTAAAGTTGCAACGTAAGCAGAGCAACAACGTGTTTTAATCTAGCAACTGAAATGATGACAAATCAGAAAGAACACTACAAGACTAACTTGTCGTTATTGCACTCAAACTAGATTTGACAGAGGAAAGAGGTCGCCTTGTAGAAAAAATTGAAACCCATGATGGCATGTAGGAGTTGCAATTCGTATTAACAAGTTGTGTTTGTAATAATCTGTTTATTAATCATGCTAGAAAACACTAACTCAAACATGTCAAAAAATGTCACCTAAATATGCCAGGTTTATCCCACTAACCTGTTCAAACTACTATGCTAAACATGTAATGGCCCTAGTTATGACCCATTTAATACGATCATGACACATTTAAGCGATTATAATATGTTTAATATGTATATTTATCAATTCATCCTTTTTTTAAGAAAAATAAATGAAATTTAAGCATTAAATTTAAAATTCATGTTATTTCTATTTAACAAATCATGTGAACTTTATAGTATAGAATATGTAATTAGATCGTTCATGACATAAATAATTAAATGAGTGAGTCAATTCGTGCAAAATCAACTAATACAAATTGTTTATTAATAGTGTTAATCTTGTTATCTAATTATTACCCAAACAGCCAATTCCGTGCGAGTTTGGTACCACATGGAATGGAGCGCCCTTGCTCGTTGGTGCAAGCGTTCGAAGGCTTATTAAAGGAGGAGGAAGCCACGAGTATTCTTTCTTTTGTTTGATCTTCAAACAGAGTCAAATGGTGAGAGGAGATGGCTTGTGTCTATCATGAGTATTCATTTTGGTTGATTTTTTACTCTCAGGAAAGTTTTATTTTTTATTAACATAGCCTTGGATATAAGATTATATGCAGTGCACGGTGTCCATGCCATTAAAAATCAAGTTTGTTTTCTATTTTAGTCTTTTTGCAACCATTTTAAAAGTTCAAGGATGTTTTTGCAAAAATGGAAAATTCTACGACCAAATTTTTAACTAATAAAGCTCAACAGTGTGGTGACCATTTTGCTAAAAGCTCTATTTATTCAAATGCAAGAGGAGTAATCTCTTTACCATCTCATCAAAATAAATTAAACTGTAAAATATTTTTATAATATTTTAAATTATCAAACGTTACCACCACAATATGATGTGCTTACAATGCATCTCAAGCCAAAATATCACAAGTACTGCCTCATCCAGGACCATCATAAGGAAAACTAGAACCAAAATTCTTTTTATCTTGCTAATTCATGTAGCAGCGTGCATGTAAAGCGTATGTATCGGAAATTAATCTTATAAATCATGATCCCACTGAAATTCAAGTTGATACGTCTAAAATTGCGACACTGTTAGAGAATTTTCTAACAATACACCGTAGAACACACGTTTTAACTACTAGATCATAATAGAATCACGGGAACTCTTAAGGTAGAGAAGGCTATTTTGCTCTACTGTAAGAGCAAAGTGTTTTACGCATTAGATTAATATTTTAACAATTTCATCTGTGATGGTCCACATAAAAAATTTATAATACGCAATACAAAACTGCTTCTAGTTGTAAATCAAACCGTTAAAAAATTAATATAATGGCTAAAGCACCAAGCTCTACTAGTAGAGCAAAAGTGCCTTCTACCTAGAATCATATGACTAACAAAAGTATGAAAATTTTATAAAATTTGATGAGAATCCAACCATGAACTATATCCTTCTGGTGGAGTATTCTTTGTATATCCTATGATAAAATTTTCCCAACTAACAGCATATAGAAGTCATCCTACCCAAAAAATAAAAGAAAAAAAAAAAACCACAAGGAGATTAACAAATTAAATTATAAATAAAAAGCTGAATGCTGATTTATCAGTATCTTTCTACTGACAACGATTACTAGCAAAAGAATATTCTGAACAAAAAAACATTACTAGGAAAAAAAAAAAGGAACTAACACTATCGCATCGAGCAATAGAAATGACCTGAACATAACTTACAGTTACAAATACAGAGACTTCTAAGCCCAAAAAGGACTAAGAAGCTACACTGTGTCAGCAAATGACGAATGTGTCCCCTGGAAGTCAATCCCAAGATCATGTCAATTGCTCTTAACTAACCATTCTGTGAGCTCCATCAAGGTCGCATCATCTGCATATTCTACCAAAAATTAAAAAAAAATGCCAATCAATTTGCCTCCTATTGAAAAAAAAAAAAAAAGAAAAAAAAAAAAGAAGAAGAAGAAGATACAAGCAATTGACACATATAAATGGGTCTCTTGTGCACATGCATATGCCCGGAAAACAAATTGGCCAAACTACATAACTAGTAAACGATCATTATCAAATCATTAACTTAGCTTAGAGCCTGTTTGGGAACTTAGTTCAAACTAAGAACCACACAATTTTGTTGGTTTGTTTCCTCTCACAAAATTTGAATTGCTACAGTGTTTTAAACTCAACAATTGGGTCGAACTGGCTTCCCAAATGCCCTCTAAATTGTTTATGAAGTAAAATTTTTATCTAGAGGAATGAATCAAAACAGTAAAAGAAAGAACCAGAGCACTCTGTGGCATTCATTTCACTTGGTGACAAATGACAAAGAGGTGTCACGTATGCATATGTGCAAGTGCAAGTACAAACAAACGGATGTCACTTTCACTTCAATGGTTAGTTCATCTTCTATGTGCCAAATGAAGTTCGCCAAACAAAGCAATAGCCCGCATGCCAAATAGGAATGAAGAAACAAAAAAATCACATCTTATGTGGAAAAATTTGCATGTGGTGTACTAGCAAGAGACAATTCTACTTTTGTCAATTTCAAAATAAGCTTCTCAGATAGGTAATTTGATATAGAAATTTTACCATCTTCTGGGCGTTTCTTCCTCTCGAAGTCTTCATTGCCGCTTCTGCAAAAGCTTGTGCTGCTTCTGCATCAGCTTCTGCTTGCTCTGCCTCCCTAGCCGCCTCTTCGGCTGCAGCAATGGCAGCTTCTGCCTCCGAAACTGCTCGAGCTGCAGCTAGAGCAGCCTCTTTCGCAGTCATGGTTCTCATCTGAGCCAACTCCAAGTCAATCTGGGATTTCATAAGTATGAAGGCCTCATCCTTCTCGAAATTTGGCGAATCCCTCTGGCGTCCTTCAAACAGTAGTGATGAGGAAGTCCAGCTTTTATCAAGAAATGCTGGAGTAGGTGCAATCCTGTACCTGCGTTTGACCTGCAAAGTTCCAAGATGCGAAGGCTCAAGAAATAAGATCCAACTCCAATTCCATCAAAGCACCACCAGACCAAAAAAATTATATACAACAAACGAGGCCACAACAATTTTGATACACTCTTATGTTGAATACTGTCAGAAACTCCCAACTAAAATGACCAAATAATTGTACTGTTTAATTATATGAGTACCAAGTGAAGAATAGTCATCCAAGTACACATCACCCCACACACGCACACACACACAAAATCATGGTTGCACCAGTACGTGTGTAAAAATATTCATCTTACATATGAGTATCTGAGTGTGTGTGTGTGTGTGTGTGTGTATCACCAGATCAAATTAAAGGCTATGTACGTGTGTGTTTATGCTTTTGTGTGTGTGTGCACGCGTGTGTGTGTGTGTGTGAAAATAAAAAGGAGCAAGTTTAGTACCATCACCAAAATGTGCCAACTCTTATACCATCTCATAATAACTGATCCTTATTTGCAAAGCCAAATTGGGTTTGATGTTCTATTTGTTTTCCCAAATTAAAATCAGTGCTTTACATACGCCTTTAAAGGCTACCAACTTCAAGTTATTGATCCTTTTCTTTTATGTAAAGGGTGGTTCTTTAAAGGAAAACTATAAACATGAATATACCATTGTCAACTCCCTAAAAATCAATAAATTTAAAAGTTGAGATTTGTGGGCCTCGTGATTTAAACAGAAGATGCCATTAGTGCTCCTTAAATTGTTCATAAAGCAATAATATCATAATTTGTGATTGTGCTCTCTCATGATAATAATTATCATTCATATCCTAAATCTTGTCTGCTTGCAGAAGTAGGTTATACCAGAATCCGCTGCATGCGTTAATAATTATCACATCTTTCAACAGTGTTATAATGAACAGCTTTAACAAATTCAAATTTAAGAGGAAAAATGAAGAAAGAAAACTATTTGTGGTTGATTTGACTCAAAAAAGCGAATCTAACCACAACAATGTCAATAAGATATTTTGCTCAAATTCACCACATGAAACATGAGACAACTCAAACTAAGAACACTACACTTAAATAAAACAAAATATTAAGTATATCAAAAGATAGCATTTAGATGTCGAAAAACAAGTGAAAGAGAACAACAGTGATAATAATTATGGATCCCAAATGCTGATCTTGAAACACGGCTTTTATACATGTTTTGTGATATGAAATCCCTAAATTAAAAGAAAAAAAAATGGAATAGAAGTAGACAGATAGGTAATGGAATGAAAGAATGAGGGGAGGGAGGAAAAGAATCATTACCAACTCAGATTCCTCCATTCTTCAACCAAAAGTCGAGCAAGAGCTACAAGTTCTATCCTAACCTTAAACCCTAAACCCTACAACCAAATATCAAGGGGGACTAAGAAGAAAGAGGAAAAGTAAAAGAATATGGCAACGTAATTAAAGAGGGGTAATTGACAGTTCAGATCTTCCTAAGTGGACTCAAAAGGAAAGTTAAACATTTCCTTCTTGACAAGTAAATAATTTGCGATAAGGAGTCAGTGCAAAAGGAGAGTAGCAAAAAAAATGAAAAAGGAAAAAGAAAAAATTAACTAGATTCAGAATTCAATATCTTAATATTTTGATTCAAAATCAACATCCATCCCCCGCTTCCTCCCCTCAATCATAGAGCTCCCTGCACAGAAGTGCAACAAAGGCAACCTAATAACATGCCCCTACCACCGCAGCCTCTTGCCAGACGGCAATAGCAAACCCACCCAAACCAGCCCATGTTAACACATCACCTTTGCAAGCGATGAAGTGAACATTTGTTAATAATTAAACAAGGCCAACAAAGATTATTAATAAGTTTAAGCGTAACTTGTCAGCAGTGGGTGATTCAATTCATTAATTTGCCTCAGAACAACATGATATCAGTATGTACTAGGAGCAAAGGGAAGGAAAACCTCCTAACACGTTAAAAAAAAAAAAAAAACAAAACAAAACAAAAAAATCTGCAACCAATTATCAGACGATCCACATGACCATGGGTAATATTAGATCAAAATTGTTAAATCTTGCATAAAGTTAACTAAATGATTCATGTTCCCTTAGCATAAATGCACGCGCTTAAAAACATCCATATTAATAGGACTGCACCCTTTGTGAAGCCGACGATTGTCCCTCCAAACACATGGAATCTTTTGTTAAACAGACAACTGATCCTTGGACAGATATCCAGAGACAATATTCTCCATGGACAAATGCAATCATACCTACGTCAATAAGGTACTAGTTTTAGCAATGCACTCACTATCTGGATAGTAATCATAACTCTGCCAAGGCCCTGTTATTTCAGGCACTGTTCTTCCCTGTTTATTAGAATCGTCTCAACTACTAAAAAGCACAAAATTTCACAAAATTTATGGCTTAAACTTTGTCTCAATTAAATTTTTTTTGCATACGAAATACATAAACATTAAAACGTTTAGATATAATTCTGTGTCCCTGGAGTTGAAGTCTAGAAAACTGAAGAACAGCAAAGGCCAATCATTACAAGACTACCACTTCACACAAAATGTACACATCTGCCTCATACCTTAATCAGTTTCCCATTTGCCGTCAGAAACTTTAACTTTGCCGACAATAGCCTTTTAAAGTCTGTAGGAGCCCAATATTGTTCCTATAAAAGAAAAGCTCAGAAGCTAATTCCACGGAGAAAAGAAAAAAGGGGAAAATAGGAACCATACACACATTGTCAAAATCGTAAGTCTCAAACTTTTAAGAAAAATTATCCAGCAGGGCATTTTCTCATTCTTATTCTTCTTCTTCTTCTTCCTTTTTTTAAGAAAGGAATCGGACATTTACATTCACATTGAAATGACTGATGCTCACCTATCCTCTTATGTAGCCTGTCAATTTTTGTGCTTGTGATTTAGTTTGCTACAATTGGCCATTACAAGACCAAAAAGTCATGATACTGGACTATCTAAAAGAAAAAACTACATAAAAAGGTAGTGCAATTGCATTGAACAAATAATAGATTACCTCAATATATGCAGCTATTGTTGTCTTATTAGAACCCCCAGGCTCCTTCAAGCTAGTGATAGCCTCGAGTATAAGATTGTCCAACCTACAAGCATGAATAGCAATTATAGTGGCATGGCAAAATGAACGGAAACTGCTTCAGAAATATTAATAGCATGATTTCTTTCGTTTAGTTTTTTTTTTTTTTTTTGGTAATGGATTTCTTTCATTTAGTTAGCTTTGCAGAAACTTAAAAAGAAAATGTAGAGTATTAACACATACCATGAATATAAACCAAGGATGAACATATGAACAGAAAACACAATTATAAAAAATCTCGATAATAAAAGGGTGACATATCAAACTCAATAAGGGAATCTAACCTTCCAATAGCTCTTTTTGGATCCGAACTCTGATGCATCTGATGCATGTCAGCAGAACCCTCAAGAGGCATAGCTTCCACAGTTTCTTCATCACTTTGCACAGCAACACTAGCACTAGCAATTATGTTTTCTTCTTGTTTAGGAACCTGATGGATCCTTCTTAGTGCTACCCTAGCCTTATCTCGAGAGCCCCATCCATTTGCCATAACACTCATGTTTCTCCATTTGTCCTGCTCATGATAAACGCTAAAAACAATCATTACTTGACCATAAAATGTAGCATGCTTAAATTTTGTCACAGGAAGCCATGACAGGAATGGCTTAAAGAAGCTAAAACTTCAATTTTGTCACCATTAAAATAATCTCTCCAAGGGAAACAGTATTAAGAGAACTATACCTTAAGATCTACATTTGAGCGTAAATACAGGACACTGCTAAATTCTGGATCTTTAAGTATCGTGCGCCATTTTCCTGCTCCATGCTTCACAACTCCAGCTTTAAGAGCTGATTCTTCTTCTTGTGTCCATTTTTGCTTAGGAGCCCCCATAATTAGCAGCAAAAAGGAACTCCACCAGAGAAACTGACCAGCAAAACACAGAGCCCTATAGCAAAACACAGAAAAGAAAGAGAAATATGGTTCTAATGAAGAAAAGGAAAATCTTGAAAGGGACCAATAATCGTATAAGGAAAATGCACAAGTAGACAAAAAAGTACACAGGAATACGCGCAAACATAAGCGCGTAGGCACACAGGCCAATAAGAACACAAGCACACATATAGTATCTAATGCATGTCTGTAAAATGTCAAGAGATAAAGGGTGCGATAACAGAAAGAGCTAATACAGGAAATCTTCAATTATGCTCCATCAATAAGGCAAACATCATTAAACTACAAAGCAAAACTCTTGGAGAAAAAACATTAAAAAAAATGGATGTGAATGTAATAATAATAAAAAAAAACATTTCTCTTTTAGACTGCTAAGGATCTAAATTCGAGTGAACATTATTATTATTTTTTCCTAGCAAAGAGACAGTAGCATTCAATGTCGTTAACGTGCAAGCAATATCCAAAGACACCATCCATAAACCAACACACTATGCCTTTAAATTAAATGATGAGTGAAATTATAAATGTCTCAACTATAATTCAATTTATAAATTGGCGATCTTCTTTTGCACAATTTTTTGTTCTAGTTATCAGCTCCAAACTCAATGATTATGTACTAAATTCAACAGCTGATTGCCATTTCATAAACAACTCTAAAAATAGTTATAGGGGAATTTTTCTAGTTGGAACAAACTAACTCATGGATCTTTTTATTTTTTTTTTATTTTTACATTAACAAACTTATGGACCAGCAAATGTCAAAAAGCATATAAAAAAAAAGTACCTAGAACAGAATTAAATTGAAAACTCATGCTTCAATAAGTTGACAATGCAAATTTGAGGGATAAGAAAAACATTTATGAGCTCAAGGCTTTTGCTATACTCTACTGAGAAACACAACAGATTCATGTATAGTGCCTGCATTCTCACCAAAACCATTAACCCGGCAGCAAAAATTTTTTTTTTTTTTAAAAGGTTAAAACTTCAAATAAATTGGTAAAATTTAACATCAACTTGAAAGTCATTTCCCCGTGAAACCATAATAAAGTCACTCATTTCTCCGTATTGGTTACTTTTCTTTTTTTGCAATTCTTACATAAAATTGTTTCTCATAACTCTAATTGCTTACCATATTCCATAGTTTATGAAGTTTTGCACATATATTTTTCACAAATAAATAAGCACATATATTACATAAGCATGTGTTTATGAATTCACATAGTTCAAATCATCAATTTTCCAAAACAAAAGCTTAAAATCTACAACAACAATATCAGACAACGTATTCATGCACATCTATAAGCTACTTAAATTTTCAGAAAAATAAATAAATAAATAAACAACAAAAACTTTGCTTTATGTTCAGCAACCAAAAAAAAAGTATTTTGAGAACCTTGTTTATCTTCTCCTCGTTTGGCCTCCTCAAAACAAGAAACCACAAAAAATTGAAACTCTCTTGAGTTTCTCCTCGTATTCAGGCAAAAGAAAAACGCAGATTGAAAACAAAAGGAAAGCGAAATATAGGTATATTTTTTTTGGGTAAATTTTAAATTTTTCCTGATTTGGTCGCGTCTGAAACAAGAAATCTTAGAAGAATCACCGACTAGGGCTTCTTCACGGTGGGGTGCCTGGCTGGTGGATTAAGAGACGTGCGTTGTTTTGTTTGTTTGGTTGTCGTTGCTCCGTCGAGAGAGCAAAACGACACCAGCGAACTCCGGTATTCTAGAGAGAGTGTGTGATAGGAACGTGCCAGATAAGGAATAACGTCGTTTACTCGCAGGCGAGAATTTCAAACGAAACGATGTCGTTTTGCGGAGTGTAAAAGACATCTGGCGTCAACTAATCTGATCTGATCTGAGTGTGCGACGAGTTTTGACTTTTGCGCGAGTACTTGGAGGCACGGGGTTTTTTTATAAAAAAGAAAAACAAAAAAGGACATGTTATGGTACGGTCTGAACCATAAGACGCGTTTTTTCAATGGTCGGATTTAAAACATTCAATTCCACTTAATAATATTAGATCTTCCCTTACATAATCAAAATTAAATATGACACAAAATCTCACAAAATTATTAAAAAAATCTGAGATAAAGAACTTCATCTTCCATAGCAACAAGTGGCCAGAGATGTCCAAGAATGGAGCCTCCCCTAGATTGTCATCGTTGTTTCACCGTTGTTGCCTGCAAACGCCCCATCCAGATTGCTGTCGCTTGCGACCCCCTTCTCCCTCAGATTGTCGTTACCCACGACCCCTCGCCCCTAGGTAGCTGTCGCCTGCGGGGATCTCGCGATGGGCTCCTGACCCATTGAATCTCGCGGTTGCCAGCTCCATCCATGGTGAGCTCAGATCGTGAAGTCCTGCGGCGAGACCCGACTCCATCTCGACCTGCGGCAAACCCAGTGAACCGCGATGGGTGGAGGAGCGGCAGATTGACTCGTGGGTGGAGAAGAAAAGTGGCCGAGGAAAGGTCTTCCTCTGCCTTCCATCGCGAAGCCCGAGCCAGTCGCAACCTCCATCGTATCGTCGTTCTGTCACATCTCCGGCAACCCGCAGCTCGACCTCCATCGAGATTTGGCTTCGCCAACGGTGATGCCCACCTACCAAGAGGTCGTCGGAGTCCATGGCTATTTCTTCGTTTACAGTTTAAGTTTTTTTCAGCTTTTTTTTTTTTTTTTTGAGTTTTTGTTTTTGTTTTTGTTTTTTTTTTTATTTTTATTTTGTGTGTTTGAATTCATTGAACTAATGGTAAGCTTATTTAGTTTTAACTATCGGATGAAAATTATATGGTAAAAAACAAGTTTTACGATAGGACTTTTTAGTAGGTTTTACCGTAGTTTTTCCCAACCAAAAATACATGTTCGATGAATGCATAAAAAAAAAAAGTGATTTCAAAAATTAAAAAAAAATGCCTCAAAAGTTTGCAAATATCATTAAAAAAAACAAAAAAAAATTACAGAGTGTTTTTTAAAAGTGTTTAAAAAATCCGTTAATTCATCCAAACCGACTAATCCAAAACAAATCAAACCAAACCAAACTAAACTGTTTTTTTAACCGTTTAGGTAGTTTTTACATAAATAATTTGAAGTGGTTTGACCCAAAACCTCCCCCAAATCGCTCTACATATTACTTTTTTATTTTTGAAATATTTTTATATAATAAAATTTTTTATTATTCATTAAAAGAAGTTACAAACACTCTATAATTACATCAAAAATCAACATCAATATGTTATTTGGAAGCGAGGGTTATTGACACAACTTGACAGCGTTAATTCAAGTTTAAAACTTAATTAAATTGTTTTATGTTTTTTGACTTTTTAGTTTGTTACCAGTAAATTTTGATTTTTGTCATTGTGACTTTTTAGCTTGGTTATTTGTTTATGTTAGAACTTTCAATGTTAAGCTTTTAGACATTTTATCATTTTTGTTAAATGTTAAAAGTCTTTTTTAAGTTCAAACCGCTGAAGATGTTGGATTTATAATTAAATATAAACGTGTTAGATCAATTTAACGTTTACTATTTAAGAGTTTGGCTCTCAAATCACCATTGTTAGGATCCGTTTTAGCTTCAAAGAATTATATTAAAAATAGTTACAACAAATAAATTAGAATAAAGCTTAATAAAATTGAACAATATTGAGAAATAAATGATACCACACACAGTAGTTCATAGTGGTTCACTCTATAGTGAGAGCTATGTCCACTATTTTTTACTATGGATGAGTAAAATGAATACAAATTACAAGATGTTTGAGAGAAATGATGGAAAGATCACGGAGCATTTATGCAAAGTTTCTGTAAGGTTTTTTTGTGTATCTCGGTGAGGCTGCTGATGTCCTTTTTATAGAATGTCCTCTAAGATCGTGGCTTTAATATGGTGGAAGAAGCGGTGTAGACTTACGTGCAATAGTTGGACATGTGTCAGCTTGTAATGGGCTGAGAGATTTAGACATCTCTCACATCCTAATTCATGGCTAAGCATGTCTTTCCTTCTATAATTGCCAAGATATATACATCGATCCAATCGAATTGACACTTGAAAACTTGCACTTGCAACAAAACAAACACTTTTGCAGTCGAGCAGAACCCTTCGATTGAACAGATCGAAGACCCAATTTAATTTTGGGCTCGATTCACTCGAATCGTAAGCTAAACTACTTATTTTGGGCACTATATTAAACGATTTAGGACTAATCAAATCGTACCTTAACAATCACCCAAGCTACCTATTAATGATTTAGTTTGATTCAATTTTTTTTAAAAATATAAAACCATCTGAATTGTTCAAAAATAAAATTTATTTTTGGTATAGTTGATAGTTTAGAAAAGAAAAAACATCCTTCAAACTGCTAGTGAACACCTCCAGTGTTTTATTCCCAACGACTATAGACTGCATGAGTTGTCACGTAGGGTTAACCATCCATATCCTTAATATCATGCTGTCGTAGTTTACCCAAAAAAAATTATGATTGACAACCAGTAATTTAATATTGTTTTCTTTTTCAAAAAAGGAATATTATTTTTCCTTTAATGCAAAGGTAAATTTGATATATCAAAATCAATAATATACCAAAAACGACGACATACTATTTTAGCACTCAATTCAGGATGCTACTAAAATTGGAATTTTGGCGTTGATGCAATATTAAACATTGACACACCAAATATACAATCGTAGATAATAGGACTTTTTCGGTAAAGAACTTGCTCACTCACTATTATTATTAGGATTAATTTGCATCCCCTTTTTTTTATTGTTTAATCATCATAATTGTTATTTTCCAACTATGCCCTGTATCGATTTATCAAGATGAAGCATTTCTTAGACGTTACTTTGATCAATAACCAACATTGGTAACCGATAGCAGCGCGTGAGATGGTGAGACTTTGTTGTAATCATAAAATTACAAAATTATGGCTCAAATTGAATTTTTATTTAGATTAAAAAATTAATTTTATTATAGTGTTTTATCTTATAAAATTTTTTCAACCTAATTTTGATTTTAAACTCTTAATTTAAAAGACGTTATTAAAACTCTCTAATCGTTTATTTAGATGGTAAATTACCAAAAAAGACAACAACAGCAACTACAACGAAAAAACCAACTTTTGTTGAAACGTTGTGCTTTTTCAAGAGTCACTATGTAAAAAAAAAAAAAAAAAAAGAAGAGGCTAAGGACATTTTATGGTTTCAAAATAGTTTACTGTAAAAATTTAATGTTACGGTAGGATATAAAAAAATAATTTAAAGACAATGATGAAGCCAATAATTTTAGCCAGAGTAGCTAATCAATGGCGGAGGTAGAAATTTTTTCAACGGGCCACTCTCACGGAAATAGAGATAATTTTTGGCTGGATGAAGTAAGTATAAGATTTGAAAATAATTAAAATAAATGTCATTTGTTTAAGGGTAATACTATTTGCATCATCTTTTAACTTTTTACACCTTCCTTCTAAATGTACTCGCTTAATTTAAAATAACTAAATTTATTTACTGCACTCGCTTATGGTTTTAAAACTGCTCCAAAATTATTACTTTTGTTCACCTTATTTTTCTTTTCACATCCATCATTTTATTTTTTGTTCTTTTAACATTCTTATTTCTCTCTATTTTTTTCAAGCTTTAGCCATGAAAAATTTTCATACATAAAGGAAAATTTTAAATTAAAATTATATGTATTCGTTACAGTTTATTAAAAAAAATTATATTTACTAATTATATTTATTAAAAAATATTATTTATTATTTATATATTTAGAGTTGTTGTTCCAAAGCTATTGACATATGTAAACAACGTTGTCGTTTTCTAAGTTAAGTGATTTTAAAAAATAATTAAACAAACTATCTTTCCCAATCTATTATGTTAGGGGTGTTTTGACAAATTAAAAATCCCAAAATAAGACATAGAAAGGTACTGGAAAAACGACAATAAAACCCGACTAGGATATTTCATCTTCTCCTGTGAAAGAGACATGAATTACCTTTACCGACTAGGGGTTTACCTTGCGACAGATTTGTTCGACACTCTTCTCCTGTGACAGACCTAGTCGGAGCTCTCTCTTGCAACCTATCTGGCACAACATCTCCTTTCACGGTACACCCCTAGTCGCATTGACATGACATTCCTTCATAGTTTGTGTGATTCTGATGAGGGTGCGACTAGCTCTTTCACGACCTTTGACAACGGTAAAGGTAATTTGAAAACATTATATATGCACTTTGTCCAATGTATTATTGTGTATATTTTATTTACTTTTTTAAGATGGGATATGGACTTCAGTGAAACAAAAAAACCCTAGAAATAAGGAATTGAGAGACAAATAAATAAATAAACGTACTTTATATTATTAACGGGAAAAAAATTTTATGTTTTGTTTGAAAAACACATTGAAATTTGAAGCTAGAACTTAAACATTGTAGCATGTAAGAACGTTACACTATAGCAAACTTTTGCTTTTTATGTAAGAACTTTACATTGTAGCAAACTGAACTTATTGTTTTTACTGTGTTTTTCAAATGAACTCTCAAAAACTCGAACGTTATTTAGCTTTGATTCAAAGCACTATTTTTCAGTTTTATTTAATAAAATAAAGTTTTTAAATTTTATAAGTGCTATATATATGTATAAATAAGTATATATAATTGCAAACAAGAAAAAAAAAATTGAGAATAGCTATGTCCTTCCTTGTAGTTAAGATTCTTTAAACTGTCATAAATATATCATGCTCAATTAATTTTGCTTATTTTTTATTTTAATGTGATTCATTTGATAATGTTTATTGTAATAGGATATGTCTACTCTAAAAAACTTTAAATAAAAAAAAGTAAATGATGGGTTAAAAATATGAATATGAATAAAATTAGGTTCGAACGTTTAACACATACATAATATTAAAAAAAAAAAAGGTGATGTCATAGGGTCATTAGTTAGTCACCCATTATCCACTGATTTTGGAATTCTACCACACTATATAACAAAGATATTAAATAAAATAATTTTAATATTATTTATTTTTTCCTTTTGTTAGCTAATTAGTAATTTCTTATTATCTAGTTTTCTATTATTAAATATTTAATTATAAACTTACTCATTTTAGAATTATTCTTGTAAACTCTATATATATTCAGTGCTATGTCATATTTTCTCCCTTTTTTATTCTCTATATGGTATCACAACCTTGTTTTTTCAACCCTAATTTATTTTTATTTTGCCACTGTACACACCAGATCAGCCACCATGCCTTCCCGTCATCATACTCCCCCCTCTTTGCCACAGTGCACCCCCCCCGGAAGACTACAGCCACACCACTACCAATACCCTCAACGCTGCCACGCCATCCACCTGCCACTGTCACCGCTTTTACACCACTCATGGCTATTGAAAATACCTATGTCACTATTCCAAAGACACAAGAACCCTCAAACTATTTAATATTCATGTCAATAATACAACAAAACTCATCTTCACCAATTATCTCTCCTGGAAACTTAAGATGAAAGTTATCCTTATTGGCTATGACCTTTAAAAAATTATAGATAGGTCTTGTCCTCCTCCGCCTACCACCATCATAGAAAACAATGTCACCTCTCCAAATCTAGCATACCACACCTAGCTTTGACAAGATAAATTAATCTTTGGTGCTATTCTTGATTCTCTCACTCCCTCTCTCATCCCCTTCATCACTCAATCTACCACCTCTCGTGATGTCTGGACTATTCTTGCCAATACTATGCTTGACCCTTACGCAGCCACATCAAATAGAAAAGGAACAAATAAAGCACGCAACCAAGGGCTTTCAAACGATCTCTAAATATATGCAATTCATTAAGAGCAATGTCGATGAACTAGGTACCCTTGGAAAGCCCATAAACAATGAAGATCTCATTAAGAAAATTCTTGATAGCCTTGATGATGATTATCAACCTATAGTTGATGTGATTAATGGTCGAGACACACCCATTTCCTTTGATGAGCTTCATGAAAAATTAACCAACAAAGAGCTCTCCCTTCACATTACATAATCCAACTCCTCTCTACTATGGTCCGCTGCCTATCCTACCCATTCTAGCTTACAAAACAGAAACTCTAGCTATTGAAAAAATAGTACGCAATGAAATTTTAAATTTTTTTTTATCAAAGTATTTTCTAAAACACAAGTTTGACATGATATATGCATAAATTAACTAGATTTTACTAACCTTGTATATGCCAAAAAGCTACCGCAAACAGTGAAGAGAAGTAACGTTCCAAAAGAACATCAACCAACTGGCTTTCTTTGCTATTCTTTATACTCGATCAGAGTGAGTTTGGGCTCATGTCGTTCAACTTTTCCACCAAGTGACTTTCATTCCAACCAGTTAAGAAATACACAAAACTATAATTCGTGATTTGTGAATGATAGCTCTTTAGGGAGTTTCAGAGTCTCACTAACAGAGTCTCACTTTAGATTTCTCAACTGATCTAAATAATCATGAGACTCACTCCCCTTTTATAGAGGTTGGGCCTAGAAGTCAGTCTTTATTAGATAAGACCTCAAAAATTTGAATCAGAATCAATATCTGATAAAAGATGTGTGAAAACGTGTGATCCTTTTATCACCCGATCGGTAGGCCGAATAGGCTGGACTGACAGATTGGTTTGCCAAACCTCCTCAATTGGCAAGCCAAACTTAAAGATCGGCCTGTTGAACTTCTGATAAAAAGTTTCCTGTGAATCTTTATTTTCTACCCAAGATTCTAGGGATAGAGCCTTAGTTTTAATTCAAATAACCTAATAGAGAAGTTATCTAATAATTCAATAAGTTTATCTTGAATTAATTCTGTCATAAAATTAATTCAATCGATAAACAAACATAAATTATCTAATTTTATCGAATTTTAACCAATCTGATAAATCTGACGTAAGCCACTAGTTATTGGAAAAGCACATCGTATCGTTACAAGATTTTTGTGATCTAGCAAAGGGGATCAAATGGACCTATATAGTTCAAGCTCTCAATAATTATGAAACACAATATCCCAGATATATATTTAATAATTATTAACTCTAACGCTACTCCACTAAAAGCTTAGAACTGCACTCTCAAACTATATAAAATTACAAAGCCTATATACCCAAGTCTTTATGACATATCATAATGTATCGTATCCCCATAGGATTATCCATAATTGGCTTAAGGATAAGTTCTGTCATACCATCTTGATTATTTTTATCTTACATTTCATTATCTTACCATCGAAAAACTTACCATTTACAGACGGTATACCATTTGGTTATACCTATGTATCCAAATGGTTGAACGTTTCAGTTTTTCAATTACAGGATAACGCATATAAGAGGATATCAACTACTCCTAAAGAGAAGCTATGGATTTCATATCTATGAATAACAAATCTACGCCATCAAGAGTCATGCCTCCAACGTACCGGCATGTGTACCATTATTAAAATGTAGATGTCATCCTTTGGTATATCAAAAGACATAAGTCAAAATAACAGACCCACTATTCATCTCAGGATTAAGATACAATACATATAATTATCTAAAGTGAATCGATTTATCAAGACAGAATTATTTATTTAAATCAATTCACTTCATATCCTAATCCAACACATCGTCACCTATAACAATGTGTCAATGTTTCTATTCATGAAGTCCACCTCCGATAGTCAAGACAAACCATCTCCCGTTAGGGATATAGACAACATAATAATATTTGCATGAATAGAGCAACCAACTTTATTCCCTCGATTGCGAATTATATGATTTAGACCATCACTTTAAGAATCGTGTCTTCTGCATAATCTATCCATCATATGCCCAATTCTTAAAGGCTTGGACCGACAGTCTCATCCTTTTGTTTGCTTAACATACATTCAACAAATATGAACGTAAAGATGACAAGATTTGGTATATAAATAATAAATAAATTCTTTATTGATAAAAAATATTTTCAATAACATATTATATTTTTACTCCTTAAGGCATACACATTTAACACCAACACTAGCCCATAATGTTGCCTTTAGGTGTTCTCGTCTCTAGCATTGGCAAGCTTTACCAACCTAAATGGCGGGCCCCTACTTAGACCCTATTTGGGTCGTTGTCAAGGTTTTTGTGGGCAAGGGCACACAGTCGACTGATGCCCCTTGTTTTGCCTACTGCTATGGACTCCAAAATTGACTCTGGTTTCTTATCCTTCATTGTCTTAACAGCTGCGTCCTTAAGCACAATGGCAGCCTTGGGCAAATATCACAACTACCAACACCATTGGTAATCCTCGTTGGGTTCTTGATAATGGAGCATCGCACCATGATACTATTAACCTAAGTAATCTTTCCCTTCATGATCCTTATGACGGTTATGACGACATTGTGTTTGGTAATGGCATGGATTTTCCTATCACCCAAACCAATTCTACATCTTTCTCTACACTCGTTAAAACCTTTTCTACCATTTTACCCTTTGGCAAATTCTCATATTAAGGTTTTCTTGCTTAATTTTTATCTTTATCTAATTTTCCCCTTCTCACTCTTTTGTTGATCTCATCGTTCTAGAAGAGCATGAAGATAGAGTTCTCCAAGCGACATAATCCCCTACTCTACCAAAGGTACCAAACATCATAAGGAGATCACTATCTACGAGGCTCATTGCGACACAATTACCTTGCATTATGGTTTGTCGATTCATGGCCCTGTGCGATTGGGCTCATTATAGCACTATGAACCTATTACGATGGACTTGTTGTTAATGCCATTAGGCATGAGCTTTTGCTACAATGGCCAACCACAAGCGCAGCCAGGTTAAGTACAAGCTCCAGCCCTCGACAACCACCAACTTTATGTGTGGAATTTGGGGATTTTTTTGGTTTTTAATTGTATGTATGGAATTTCTCCAAATATTATGATGAGAAGACCTATGGTAGCATAGTCGACAACTGCGATTTGTCAAAATTCTACCTCCTCCAAATATTATTGTATGATATTGACACTCTCCAATTGATGACTACAAATTGTGATAGGATAGAGTGGTAAAAAACTAGCTACCTTTTAGTTTTTTGAATTTTCACTATCACCGTAGGATAACGCTAATTACTTATGACTACTATCAGTATCTTAATATGATACTATTAGGGTTATATTTGATATTCAAAATGTATTGATCTGACCTTTTTTTTTTTTTTGCAATAGTAACTAGTGATTATGTATTAGTTTTAATAACTAATTCATTCATTAACTAGGGGTGTTTCACTGGTTGGTTTCCGTCGATTTTTTATTGGCCTATTTTTGAACGATGGTCGCTGGTTTTGAGAAAATGGAACCGAGAGCCGACCACATAAATAAAAAGTTAGTCGATTTTCGACCAACAATGGTTGGTTTTATAGCAGTTGGTTTTCAACTAGAGTAACCATTAAGGATACTAAATTTAATATGTTAGAGATGTATAAAGCTTATTTATGAGAACAATAATATATAAGTTAAATAATCTAATAAAAACTCATTTAAATTCAAAAGTTTTACTTTTTACTCATGTATTAATATAGGAACACACACATACACATATGTATATAAATATATGAATCTTTGAAGACGGTTTTATGTCGATCAGTAAAAAATTGCTCTTCAGATAACCGACCATTCATTTTTTTAGGAGGTTGGCTTTTTGTTTTCGGTTGTTTTAAACAACCCTTCTACTACTATCACTAATAATAATAATAATAATAATTAACATCAATTGAAATAAGAAACAAAGAAGGGCTGCAATCTAACAGATGAGGAGCAATGTAGATGACATAAACCAACATTCACCTAATTTTTGAAAACAAATAACTAAAAAATAAAGATAACTGTAAAATGGGCCATGTTGGCCCATATTTACCTAACGTATCATAAGCTAGACAACGTATCCTATTTTAGAGTTTTTTTTAGGTTAATGAGACATGTGGCCCTTTTTTACTCTGTAGTTCATGAATATTCTTTATATGTCTCAATGTATACGTATAAAGACATTAATGACCATAATAATGATATTGTTAGTTTTAATTTATTTTTTTAGAATAACTATAATATACGTATTTAAGATTTCAAACAGATTACGATATCATTATATTTAAAAAAATCCCTAGAATTAGGATGTTTGTTGCTTAAATTCAAATTGATATCTAAATAACGATTTTAAAATTTCCTAAAAGGATGAAATTTTTTTATTAACAAGTTGGATTTACCAACAAATTAAAATTAGGGTTTTGTAATTAAATTAATGATATATTTTTACTGACAAATTAAAATTAGAATGTTGTAATTAAATTAATGACATAGTATTATTAAGTCTTTTTATGTGTCTTATTGATTATATAATTGATATATCATTAAGTTAATGATACGTAATGATAATGATACACAATGACATTCATTTCTTAAGACTTCAAGTGAACGATATTTTCTCTTTTTTTGTGATATGTAATTAAATTAATGATATAGTATTTATTAAGTCTTTTGTGTATTTTATAGATTATATAATTGTTATATCATTAAGTTAATGATACGTAATAATAATGATACTCAATGACATTCATTTCATTTTTTAAGACTTTAAGTGATAATGATAATGCATCAATGTAATATGTTAAAATAAAAAATATACGTGTATATTTTTTAAACTAATTTAACTATTCAAAAAATTAAAAAAATTGTTACAAAAATTTAAATACATGATAACATTTAGTCAGAGGGTATTTAGGGCACTAAATATATGAAATTTTTAAAAAAGGGCATATAAGTGATATTTATATAACGAAGATATATTCTAATTCACATTTTAAAAAATGGATAGATTATATAATTTTTACTTTTTTTTAGGAAACTATTTGAGATTTTTGAATCTTTCTTGTTGAATTTCTTTATTTTTTAGAGGGTTATTTTTCATTTTTGCTCTAGTTTTTAAGCTTATTAAAAAAGTATATCTTCGATTTTGTGACCTTATTGAATTTATATTTTTAAATTAAATTAAATTCATAAATCTATAACTTTTGTGGGTTGAAATTATGTTTGACGTGAAAATGCCCAAATACACTTAGAAGACAGAAAAGAAACAAATTTATTATTAAAAACAACAACAACAACAACAAAATCTTAAACGTTTTAAAAAACGCAACCTTCACTTCGCAACCTTGCCAGCACCTCGCATCGACTTACTTATGCCTCAGCCCAACCAAGTTGCCACCCATCACTCCCCTTCCTACCTGGCTTGACCTCAACCCACCAAGGAGAATATTTTGAGAGATGGCTTTAATATCATAGCCACCGTCTCCAAGATCTTCACCTTGTGCAGATCTGTCATGAATGTCACCATTGGTGGATTCCTCTTCGCCTCATTTCATCGTTCAGCACGATCTGACTTATGAGTCTTTTAGAGGTAGTGGGAGAATTTGCATACTGTCCAAAAACCACTATGTTCCTTAACTTACTCGATCTATCTATCAAAGGTCCTATCTAAATAGGTCTCGTTCAAATTTTTAGTAGCAACTAGTATATACTCATCGAGTACAGGACCTATTTGTGGGAATTTAGCTCAATATGTTAGTTGTTTTTAACATTTACAACAACCTAAAATCATAAAAACAGAAGCAAGGTTGGATCGGTTTGTACCTCCCGCTATTGATGTGCACTTTTCACCCCGACACCAAGAATTTTATTCAACGCTGTGTTTTGGACTTTTCTGAGCACTCTGAAAATTTCTCTTAATGGTGTAAATGAAATTTCTTAAGATTTTTGTGTGTTTAGGGACCCAAAACCAAATTCAATTCTATAACCGTGACCATCACATGGTTATAAACGGTTGAGGATGGTTAACTATCAAAATAATTGCACGGCAGTTGACGTTCATTTTGAACGCTCCACGTGGGCCAATTAGAGCCTAACATAATAGTGTTTCCAATACATTATAAAAAAGCATAACCAAAGAATAAAAAAGAAGATGGTAGAATATTTTTTTATTTTGGTGTTGGCCGCCATTGTTGGCGGGTCTTCTCTTGTTTACAATGTTGTGTTAATTTGTATGATAACAAGGTTGGGCAGAGGGAAAAGAACAACGCTAGATTTGGATAATTTTTTTTTAATTCTTTATATTACTTGTAAGTAAAGATATTTTATGCATTCTCTAGATCAAAATTAAATATTGACAGAGAGAAAAATATTGATTTATGTATTAAATTTAATCTTAAGGTATACATATGATGAGATCAATAACCTATGGTATATTTTTTGAATAAGCGTAAAACATAGGGTATAAAAAAGTAATAATAATTTTTTAAGTAAATTAGTAAAGAGAGAAAATAAGAATAAAAATTAAAGTATTTTAATCAGTATTATGCACCATTGCCTCATAACCTTAACATACATTTGCAATTTTCCCCGTGGACTTGTAATTTTGACAAGTTACATCTTAAACTAGCAATTTTGTAGTAAATTATCCTCCATTGATAGCAATATTAGTTTTTTTTTAACTGAAATTTGAGATGTGCTTATTGTATGGGCCGTTACTTAAACCATAAGCTCTTTTCTTACGAATGTTAACCCAAATTTATATTTAAAATTTTTTGTTTTGTTAGAAAACTTAATTAACAATATTAATCACAATAAATTTGAGTTAAAATATTATAAATGATCATATCATTAATCAACTATTCATGTATAAGTTACATGTTAATTTCAATTAAAAGCTTAACACTATTATCAATGCGATGATATGCTACAAATTAATAAGTTCACGACTTGCCAAACTGAAAAGGTCTGAGAGTAAATTACAAATAGGGCTGACAAATCGTGTTACGTGTCGTGTTCGTGTCAACACGATTACAACAGGACACGATTACGCTAAACACGAACACGATTAATAAACGTGCCTAAAATACAAACATGAACACAATACGCCTCTAACAAGCATAACATGACACGACGCGATTAAACGCGATTATAACATGTTTCATAACATAATTAATAACAAAACATAATATTTATTTTTTTTTAAAAAAATTAATAACAATACTTTTAAAATAATAATTTTTTTCACTTATAAATTCTCATTACTTAAAATTTTAATAATTTTTTATTTATAATTTTAACTATAATAGTTTTATTAGTTATTTATTAGACAATATTTAATTATTATTAAATGTTTAAATTGCATTATTTTTTCAATCTTTAAATTTCAAAAAACCAAGATTAGAAAAGACAACATCGAAGCTATAGAAAGCCTCTAGCCTTTACGCACACGAGAAACAGAGAAAGAAGAAGCGTTTATATAGAGAAGAATGAGAGGACGAGTCACATCTTCTTTCGATGTGGGACTTTTGGGTTAACACTACAAAAACATAATAAATATATTACAAACCTTTATTTGACATCAAGCTCTAATTAGTGGGGTGGTAGACGTGTTAGCACGAATCTAACACATTTATTTTCGTGTTATTCGTGCCAATGTATTTATGACCCAATTAATATACGTATGTGTCAAACCTATTTATCTAGTGTCGTTCTTGTATCGTGTCAGAAATTATCGCTCCTAAGTACAAATATGTGACAACATAAATACCCTAAAAAATAACATAAATCTTTGTACTTTCTTCTTAAGGTACATTCCTGATTCCCCTAGATTTCTTCTTTTTTGCGCGTGGTGTATGGCCCACATTCTTGCTCTAATGGGCCAAGTCAACGCAGTCGGCCCCCTCTTGACCATGTGTAACAAAATAACATTAGCTCAAGTATTTTTCACACAGTGGGTCTACTCTGTGGTCATAATATAAAATTTAAGCGATATAATAAATAAATAATGCAGTAATAACTAATAATAAGACAATAAAAACAGGAACCACATATCTGATTTGTTTACGCTGCATGTTATTGAGGAGGGGTAAATATGCCACTTTTGGTCAAAGGATGCTTTGCCTTTTCTCCACGCCGCAATAATACGTACACAACAGATCACACGTTGATACACCAACTTTGAGAAGTCAAAATTTGCATTAAAAAACTTCAGAAGTCGTCGTAAAAGTACTAAAATTTGAACGTGGGATACTCGCACGAACAACTAGAAAATTATCATTTAGCCAGTGGACGTGTCGTGATTAGAGAAATGATATATTGTTAGAGCACATAGAAGGTTAAAAAAGAGATGTTTAGCAATTTTGATTAAAAGTATGATTATGATTACAAAGTAATATACAACTTCCACTTATTATAATAGTAAAAATAAAAAAAAAATTATTTTATTGTAAAATTTTTATATGCTATAATATTTTCAACTACAACTATTATTCTAACTATATTTTTTAAACACCTTTTATTGATATATTGATATATTTATTTTTCCTCATAGTGTGAAAAATTGATGTTTATAAGTGAACTATAAAAATGGTAAGAGTTAAACCATTCATTAATAATAAGCTAAAGGCTTTACCTACCTATTTTTTAAATTCCAACGAGGTTTGCAACGTTTTTGCTCTTAAACCTTTTCTCAAACTAGCAAATTCTCACCTGAAAATTGGTTTTGACAAAGTACTCTCTAAATTCAATGGTGTTTTGAACTGACACCGACCCAATAAATAATGGTTCTTAAAACTTAAGACTAATAAGATAATAAGATCATATTATCACTACGTGAGCTCGTTCGAAGGAAATTTATTTAAGTTTTTAATAAAGACAAGACGAAGCACATCGCAAAACACGCATGAATATGGTTCTGTCGAAAATTTAATAACCATCATCAATTTGGAGACGCTAGCAACATTATCTTGAATCCAGAAGTGGCTAAACTCTGTTGTCCTTGTAATTCAAAAGTACCATAAAAGACAGTTGGTATCTCTTGTTCGTTTCTCTTTCTTTCACGTTTTCCTCTCAAACACCCATATATTCCTTTCGAAGATTCTATCAGCCTCCACAAACTACTCAGAGGACGCCAAAGCATAAACTCCTTTCTCCAGCTAGCTCAATATGACCCCAAAAAGACACAAATCCAACCCACCCAAAACCACATTATTATCAAACAAAAGCTAAAAACAGCCTCAATTAACCAAATGAAGAATAGCTGTCTATCCCATTAGAATCTTTCACAAACTTTTTATACTTGAAGAAAATTCCAAAGCAGCCAATTGCAAAATGTACCATATTGATAGAATATTGACAATAAAAATGAATTCCAGGTGAAATATAGGTCTCATTGAAAGCAAAGGTTCTTGAAACAGTCGATATGGTGGGAAGAAGAAAGACAAAAATAAAACTAGACAGAATTGAAACCGACAACAAGTAAGAGATGGGACATCATGTTTTTGACAAGAAATTCCAATAGAATATTTTGTACGTTTGTCTAAATCAGACACACTTTTTCATATCAGAATGAATGATGCACATTCCCAGTCAACAGCAAAGTAAACAGCATTCCTCCAACGCACAGCAACAACACAGAGCGGCCAAACTGCACCGAACAACAAAATGTTTTAATCAAACAGAATTATCCAAATTTGAGATCCAAACACTATTCAAACCAAATCAAACCTCAATTACTTTACATATAGACGTAGATTTGTCCTCTGATTTTCAGAACAAAATTATTAAAAGAATACAAGCCGATAAAAATGTCGATTTAGGAGAATTCTCGTAAAATTTTACTTTTAGTCGAACAAATTGCCTCGATTTCTGAATTCTGATTTTAGTTCTTTTTCCATTAGATAGAGAAGAGTCCAAAATTTACGTGAAAATCATATCACTACAAGAATTATTAAAAATAAATAAATTAATTAATAAATTTCTCGTCTTCCTAGAACACAACCTAAAAAAATTCATCGTTTTCAACCTTAAAGACATCGAAAGATCAGAACTCAGAAGACTCCTGAAAAGACAATTAAACCACTGGTAAACTTCCTATATCCACTAATATCTACAAATTTACAAAGGGTACTTTGGGAACAGCAACACCACGCTTCCGTCGCAAGCCGGTAAACTAGTTACGAAAACCAGTTAAATCGGTTATTACCAAAAGGGACCAAAAAGAAAAAGGCACGTCAGCTATCGTGCGCCGTAAACAAGCCAGAGTCGACTCGTTCCAAACTCGGAACGTACACCGAACCAGATCGTCCAAGTCGCTCAGATCTGAGTCACCGAACCAAGTTTAACAGAATCGGAGAAAGAAAGAGAGAGCAAGAGAAGTCGGAGAAGAAAAACGTACCAGCCTGTCAAGAATCCAGTGCTCTGTCGCTGCTGAGGTGGCGGCTGGGCGCATTGAGGTGCGTAAGGCGGAGGATATCCCTGCTGGGGATAGCCTTGGGGAGGATATCCCTGCGGGGGATATCCCGGCGGTGGATAAGAGTCCTTCGGATGTCCCTCCGCTGGATAACCTGTTTGAATCGTTCACAAAATTCAAAATAATCAGAACCAGGAAAATAAAAAAAATCAAACAAACCTCTGATGCGATAGATCCGACGGAAATCATGAGAATGTACGAACCTTGCGGAGGAGGAACGCCGACGGGAGGTTGTTGCTGGTTGTAGTAACTCATTCTTGTCCTGCTTCTTCTTTGGTTTTTCTGATTGGGGGAGTTTGGTTGGAAGCGGGCGTGTTTATATTGACAACAGGGAGCGGGGGGAAAGAAAAATAGATTTAAAAAAGGAAGAAAATAAGGAGACGGTTGCTGAAAATTGTTTGTTCGTATGAAAAGACTTATCTACCCTGAGAAAAAGTAAAGTACTTATCTTTTTGAGGGAAAAAAAAATGAGATTCTCTTTCGGACGATCAAATTTACGATAGAACATGTATTTTTAGTTTTAGTTTGTTGATAACCAAAACAAAATTTAGATTTTAATATTAAAAAATTTTTAGATACATATTTATTTTCTTTAAAATTTGAAATCTGAATCAAATGAGTATCAAGAATCTAAGATTTAGTTTTGACCTACTTAAACTCTTAATACTTGGATATATTTGTTACAGTAAAAGCTGAAATTTTCTCTTTAATGTTTGAAAAAAAAATCGTAACTTCTTCATTTGACATTCAATTAAGGCGATTCTTTTTTCATTGTGTTCCTCGTGAAGAGAGAAATATATTAAGACTCACATTGCATATTTTTTAGAATCATTAATATTAAGATTTTATTAAATTTGTTAAAAAATCAAAAAACTTTTTTCACTATTTCTCCAAACACAAATTCTAATTTTATTTCAGATTAAAACTTAAATGCAAATTCAAAAGTCAATTTGAATAATAATTCAAATCACACAACTCAAATCAAATCACTAATTTAAATCCATTTATCAAACAGACCCTTAATATCATGTACAAGTTTTAATGTGGATATCTATGGACCTATCTAGCGTCTATCCATCTATTTAGTTAATGATCATAACATTCACAATGTCGTTTTATGAAGATAAGTTGAGATTACTTTAAAATTTATTTTGAAAGTTCTAGTGTTTTTTGTATTTAATTTAATGAAAATCTTAGTTAATATGCGATAAATATATGTTTTTGAGGGAAATATGTGATAAATATGTTATTAAACTATTAAATGTCTAATTTCTTAAAACAATTTTAAAAAATAAGCATAAAAAGTTAGAGTCTTACTTAAAGGGGTGTCCACTAATAAGAGACTCTTTCTCTTTTACAAATCTTAGTAAAAAAAAAAAATCCACTGATGAATATTATGTATCTAGCAGAAAAATCTCCTTATTAGACCAAAGTGTTTTTTTGGGTCCATTTGTTTGGTCTATTGGATTCAAATAGAGCTATGGACTCAAATCAGTCTTTGGTGCAACAATAATTCAATTCTCAAATTGAGTTTTAAGTGCAATATTGAGTTTTGCACTCCAAAAAAATCACAAGATTTAAAGGGTGTTTGTCAAGGTGGTTAGAACAATTTTTATTGTAACATGTGAGAACTTTATACTGTAAGGATTTTTTAAATTATTACTATGGTATGTGAGAACTTTATACTATTTGTAACTGAAAAAGTGGGGTAAACTACTAATTGTCAAACACCACATTAAATTCAAAGCTACAGTGAAAGCTCCTTTTTTTATTTTTCTCTCTCCTGTAATTTTTAAGAAAAAAATCGTAACTTTTTAATTTTATATTTAATTGAGACGAATATAGAAATAAATCAAGAGACGATTCTTCTTCTTTTATTGTGGTCGTATTGAAGATAAAAATAATTAAGATCTACATTTCATATTGAAATATATAATTGACATTAAAAGTTTTATTAGATTTGTTAGTAAATCAAATATTTTTTTCACAATCCATATAAACACAAATTTGGATTTTTTTTCTTATTTAGATTGATGTATTAAATCCATATTCAAATAGGCAAATGTTCTTAGCTTTAACGAGGCTATGTTGTATCATAATGTGTTGGGGTGAGGTTGCAAAATTATAGTGCACGGCGTAGATAATAGCTTTCCCCACTCTCTCCTGGTGGAGACGAGAGCCGGGGCAGTCACGGTGGTTAAATTATTGTTTTTTCTCCAAAAAAAAAAAAAAAAAAAAAAAAAAAAGGAGGTTTTTTAACGAGGAAAACTGAAAAAGTGATACGGTTCGTTGGACAGGCACGGCAAGTTTCTGCAATTCCGTGTCCAATGCGTGTGCATTCCAAATGGGAAAATATAACACAAAAAAAATTTTCGAAATTTGAATAAAATGATGAGACTTTATAGCAAAGGCGGCAAGATAATAAAAGATTTTCTTTTTCCTGTTGTGTATTTGTCATTCCATGTTAAAGTTAGCCCTTGGTATTTTTTATTTATCTTATAAAATACCTTTTTTTAGCCTTTAATACTCGCTTATAATATAAAAAAATCTTTCGAACTCATGCCAGATCAGTAATCTGTTAAATCTATAAAAGGAATTATTGAACGGATCATTTTGAATGGTTTTCTATAAACAATGAGGTGTTTTGAATGATTTTACAGACCATAAAACTTTCTTGAATGCTTAGAATTAAAAATAAAATAAAAAAAAGGCGTGAGAGGGACATTTTTTTTTTCCCTTCTTATAAAAGTGGGGTCAATTTGGGAGTTTGGGATGAAATATCTCATTCTTTGTTTTAGTTTGAACTATTCCTTGTACCTATTTCATAATTATATCCACTAATGGCAACATAACCTTTGTCATTTTTGCATTGTAATGTTACCAAACAGTGCGGCAAATCCTATAGAAGAGATACTCGGCCATATGTCAAAGGATCAAAGATCTATATATATATATACTCTTCCATATATAAAATATAGAAGTTTGCTATATGAGTAATCAATATATATATATATATATATATAGATATATATATTGCCAATCGCTTCATAGTGAACTTATTATAGTAAACTTATTATTATCGGTCCACTTCTTTGTTTGATACTCACAAGTAAGGTTAAAACCACTTATGTCCATCATATACTAAACACCTCAAACTCTTTTTTCTTCTTTTATTTCGTCACTTTCCATCTTAATCTCGAACTCTTAATAATTTTTTTTCCACCGAAAAGAAAGAACACTCCAAAGCATCTCTCTCTCTGGTAGTTTTATTTATTTATTTAAATAAATAAAACTACTAGAGAGATGATCCTATGATATATAATACAAGACTTTCGATAAAAACCGGTTCCATCAGTAAATTATAATGAAGCACATAGAACACGAAGCAAGATGAGACCTTATATCATGAAGATTCCTCGACACATCAATTTGAGCACACATAAGACTCTTTTTAAAACCACTACAGTTGATGGAAGCTTTCGATCTATTGAGAGTATGTAACGTATATCACTAAAGCCACCTACATCTCTGCATAAACTCATAACTAGTGGAACTTTTAACTCGTCGAGACTTAAGTCTGGCGGACCCTAGACAAATTCAAATGGTGGAAAAACTATCTCTATTATTACAAATAAGATACTAAAACTAGGCGAAAGAATCGACACCATTATTAGACTAAAACGCAAAAAACTAAAACCAAAAGCACGTCGTTGCAGACCTTCAATGAAAGTATAGCTGACAAAAGAACTATTAAGGTAGAAAGAAAGCTTCTAGAGACAAGCAGCAAAGCTGACGGGATGACTTCAAACAACAAAATACCAAGCACACGTGCTATCACCGTCAACATCTAGAGTTGACACTGCCACTCCAAAAGAAGCCTACTACCGTTTGGAACAAAACCCAAAAAGAGTATAAACATTAGACGAGAAATACATTAGAAAATGTCTCCAAGCCTTCTAGATTCTATCTTCTGAACGGAATCAGATTTGCTCTAACTTGAAATGTTTATAACGACATGAGCTTCGTAACCAATTTTCAGGATCGAAAGTCCAACAACGCGCCCAAAGGCGGTCTTGGAATTCCAGCCGACTCACCCTCTCTTTTTCTATCTTTCCCTTTCTTTTCCTAGGGCCAGGTAGGTCTTTTTTAGTGGTGATGGATTTTGTTTACACATATTTTACACTCACAAGTTTCTTGCCTCTGATAATTCATCACCAAAAAAAAATCTGTTTCTACAGAGGAAATTGGTTTCCTTTTCTCTCCCTTTTTCGGCCAGAAATTGTGGTTTATTTTAGTCAAAATTTAAAATAAATACAATACTAGCAGCCAATGAAGGAACCAAGATTTAAATCTAGTAGGGTACAATCGGGAATAAAATTATAATCTCAAGTATTATGAAACCAAAGTAAAATTTCAAATATTTTTAATGCATCTTTTAAAAACAATATGATATATGCAAAAAGATGAAATAAAAAAAACATTAAAAATAATCTCTTAAATTAAAAGCAATTTATAAATCTCTAAAATATTTTTCCAATAAACACAAGTTTGCATAATTGTGGCTATTGAAGCTAATAAATCCTCGACAGCAACTAATTATTTTTTTATATGAAAGTACTGAAAAATAAAGTGAAGGGAACGAGAGTGACAACAAAAAGTATGAGATATTAGAAGTACAAGTTTGTTGAAACTAGATAAGAATAAAAAAAGAAAAAAGAAAGAGCGAAACGAGAACAAAAATAATTAAAAAAAAAAAAGAAATACGTGGAAAGGTTTTTAAGCCAATACAAATAAACAAAAGAATAATTATATTTGCACCCATTAAATTCATTAATATCCCTACAAAATTATAATTTATATTTATTACAACTGTATGCTGTATTAAAATTACACTAAAACCTATAAATATACTCCCACATGAGCTATGAATAAAAAACATTATTTTCCAAGAAAATAAAAGCATATACCCACATTAACCATAATTAGAAAGTATTTTTCAAAGGAACAAAAAAAAAAAAAAACCTCACATCTTTATTAAACACTATAACTCATCTTCATTAACCCTAAACTTTTCTCCATCAATGATCAAAGCCTCAACGGCCCTCGAAGTTGAAGTCGATGCAATCACGTGTCTTTTTTTCTTTTTTTGGCTTTCAAGTTATATGTTAAAAAATGTTGGCTTTTTTTTTTTTTTGTTACTGAAAAATAAATGTTGGCTTAAGAGTCTAGCCGTTGGGTTGTAGTGGCTGGCATTTTCAGACACGCACGATGAGACGATACGAAAACGACACTAGATAAACAGGTTTGGACCGCACGTTTATTAATTGTGCCATAAGTGAGTTGGCACGAATAATACGAAAATAAACGGGCTGGATTCATGCAACACGTTAAACACGCCTTAACACGTTTAATTAAACGGGCCGTAAACGTGTTGACAAGACACGACATGACTCGCTTATTTATAACACATTTAAACTTAAAAATAAAAATATTTGAAATATTTATACTAGGTTAGTATTAATTAGATATTGTGTTTTTGTTAATTTTCTTTATTGGCTTTTTTTGAAAAAAATTAATTTTTTTATTTTTTAAATTATTTTTTTAAAATTTTAGTTAATTGGGTTATAAACGTGTCATATGTGTGTTGTTATCATGTCAACCCGTCACAGCACGTTTAATAATCGTGTTAATTGTGTCGTGTCATGTTACGCGTACCATAAACGTGTCGTGTTCGTGTTTGCATTTCTGACACGTTTATTAATCATGTCGTGTTTGTGTTTGAGCTAAACGTGTCGTGTCAACATGAACACGACACAAACACGATTATTGTCACCTCTGGTTGTAGTTTTGCCAATGTGTGCATAAGACGAAGGAAACCATAAAAATAGTGAGGCTTATTGGCTAAGAGGCATGCAAATGGCAGTTGTGATTAAAATATTCTAAATTATTCTGAGGATTTAAACATTTCTATTATTAAACATTATTATACATGTTAGAGAGAGCCGTACGCAAGGTTGTGACTAGAACTGGTCTAAAAATATGATTGATTTGGAAATTTATTATTATTTTTAAATGAAAACTAAATAAATGTATTGTGGGGAAAGATGTATCCTCACCTAAATCTAAGATTTCTTAGCTTAGAAGGAAGAGCAGAAGATTACTCCACCAGGTTTCTTACGATTTTTTGTTTTATTTTTCTTTTTTTTAAATGACAGTTTCAAGTCATTTGTCAGAGAGACTTTCCAACTTCCTTTTTGAAGGGAAAAAAAAAGAGAAGAACACGAAAGAGTTTCCAATTTCTCACGAGGTCTTCTTTACGACTGTTTATAAAATAATAATGTTTTAAAATTGCACAAAACGGCCGAACTAGAGAATATATGTCCATTTGGTAAATATATTTGAATTAGTGATTTGATTTGAGTTGTGTAATTTAAATTAGAATTTAAATTAATGATTTGAATTATTATCTGAATTAATATTTGGATGTATATTTAAGTTAATCTGATTATGAAATAAAATTGGAGTTTGTATTTGGAGAGGCAGTGAAAATAATTTTTTATTTATTAATAGCTTTAATAAAATCTTAATATTAATGATTCTAAAAAATATGCGATATGGATTTTAATATATTCCTTTCTTCACTAAGAACACAATGAAAAAATAATCATCTCAATTGTATATCAAGTGAAAAAGTTATGATTTTTTTTCCTTTTTTACTATAGTAAAGATATCTGAGTATCAAGAGTTTAAGAGGAGTCAAAACTCTGAAAACTTAGATTTTTTATACCCATTTGATTCAGATTTTAGGGGAAACAAATACGTATCTAAAGAATTCTTGATACTCGAATACAAATTTAAGTCAATTGAGTCTAAAAAATATTTTAACCAAACGCACACTTTTTAATAAACAGAAGCATTTCGTTTATCTTACAAACTTACAGTAATCGTTAATTTTGTTTTTTTTTTTTTTATATATTCTTTTTTGAAAAGGTATTTTATTTTATATATTAGGCATGTCAATTGTTTCTTCTCCATTGAATTTATGTTTTTTTTTTCTCATTTTGATGTTGCATGCTCACGAAATTCCCCTCCACACTTAAAGCTATGGTCCTTTGGATTTGAATTAAAACAAATTTCCGTTTTATGCCATACTCTTTCACTTGGGCTTGTTTAGCATAGCTTCTACTTGTGCTTTTAGTTCGTAGAAAAAGAGACAAAAAAGCTTTAACTTTTTAACAAGTATTTGAAACTATGTTTTTAAAAGTGTTTTAATGGGTCATATAATAGTTTCAATATTTTTATAAGTTTCAAATTTGTTATATTTAAGTTTATAATATATTATTAATTCTTTAATATAAGTTTGAAAGTCTATTATAGAAGTACTTTTAAGTACTTTTTTGAAAAGTTACATCTTGTAGCTTTGACATGAAGCACCTCTAGAGAGTAAAATTACTTTTGACAGTTCATCTAAACAACTCAAAAAACAGCCTTAGATTCAGAAAGTCAAAAACAGCTTCTAAGAAGCCCTCTTAAATAGGCCTTTGATTTCTTGATTCACGTCTCATAATACATATACCATCATTTTCATCCAATAATTTTGGTTATCCTGTATCCTATCAACATCGTTCGGAGTTCCATATCCAAGGATTAGAAAAAAAAAGTTGGTGCACAATGTCGAATAAAGTTGAGAATAGAGAAGGAGTAGACGTTGACAAATGGACTGTTGCTCGAGTTTAAGGGCGGGTCAAAAAGAAAAAAAAGAGTTTTTCTTTGAAATGTGAATCTAACCAAGACTTATTATATTATAAATGCTTGAAATGCAAGAATTTGAAAAAGATGCATATTAAAAAAATTAAGGAACTTTTATTGTAATAGAATATATAAATCAATTTTATCAAAGATGGATATTTCATGGTGAACATTAGCAGATAGTAAATTTGTTCCTCTTAGCTTTTTAGGGTTTAATATTTTAGAATAAAATCTAAGGACGCAACAAGTGGTGTCAAAGCTAGATTTCAAACAAAGGCACTTGTATATACAAATGAACCTCCTCGAGAGAATTGGAGGAAGGTTGATGGGCCTCTGGAACTGAATCGGAGAATTGAACTCTTGGTAACGTGGGGCACCAGTGCAGTGGTGATCTCAATGGAGTTGTTAGCTTCCTAGTCGGCCTGGTTGAGGAAGATGAATGGATGGATTGTTGTTTAAGAGGTTGTTTACGATGACTGTGAGCTTTGTTGGGAGGAAGGAGTTGTTGGGAATATACTAACAAAGTCTCATATTTTTTACTTATGGTATTAAGAATGGGTTTAGAACGGCTTATACTAGGTCAACTTTTCTGATGGAACCCTAAATACCCAATACCTGGCAAGATAATAAGAATATATCAATGCATTTACATTAAATCTTTTTTGAAATGATTGAAGATGCAAAAGATACATATATAGATGGAGTGACTTGCTTGTTTTTATTATTTTTTGGGGAGTTATTATATAAAGAAATATAATTTCAGATCAGCCATTAAATAATAAACATGGAGATGATACAACATTGGCTTAATTAAAACTGACGTCGAATCCAAAAACTTTCAACATAATACAACATCAGTTTCCTAATAGAAGTAGATTTTTAGATTTCGACCATGATTTTGAGCAGTGGTTGAAATTCTTTGTTTTGATCATGTCACTTTAGGTACAGTCATCATCATGTTTTTAAGTCAAATATTTTCCAACAAGGTGTTCTGGGCATGGGCGGAGCTAGGTGAGCTCCACCCTCCAAATTTTTTTATAGCAATATTTACATATATATATTTTTTAAAAATAAATATATATGGCCCAAGTTTTATTTTTTAGTACACATGTTTCAAAATAAAATCTCAAATGAATAAAAAAATTAACTATAATCCTATAAAAATTTACAATTGTTTTGACTCTCAACTTTTGAAGTTGAATTTATTAGTTCATTCAAATTGAAAGAAATCATTCATTAAAAAAAAGGACATAAAAGAGACAATAGATAAATGAAGGTAAAAAGTTGTTGCTTTGTAATTTTAGTTAAAAATATTAGTTGGACCCTCAAAAAAATTCCCGCCTCACTTCTGATAAGAACTCAAAGCTCAGCATGTCATCATCACTTTGCTTTGCTAGATCAGTAACGCAGTTAAGTAGAAAACTGCTAAATGCTTTGCTTTGACATGTCTATCTGCTTGATTTAGTGTTGTTGCTGTTCACTAACTTTCTTGTGACCGCTCAATAATTCGGTAAATCATGTCGAGTTAATGCCCCGAAGGATCATCGTAATTAGCTGATACTCTTCTCTCTCCATAATTCTTTACAAATGATCAATTTGTACGATCAAAAGAGGTTTTTTTTTTTTTTTTTTTGAATTCGATGTATTGTATCATTCAAAAATGAACTAAACAACAACAAAAATAAAAAGAAAAAATATCTGTGAAATATATACCAACGGCAATATCCTAAACGGGAATGTCATTGTGGCACAAACGCAGCACCAGACAAGAGCATTAATGTCGTTATTTGGTTGGATTGAACATGAAGTGTCGTATTTTTGCAATGCAAAAAATGGACTTTGACCGCATGCTCTCTGCTCATCAATAGGCACGTGGTCTGCTCCTTCAAGTCTAGAAAAGATGTCCACTCCTCAAAGGCCTAAAAGTGCAGGACCACTACACTACAAGTCCGAATTAAAGCTCGGCCACTTCTGATGCTTCACATTTAAGGCTTATTTGGAAGCCTGATTCTAACTAATAGTTTTAGTTTCTAATGAAACTCTTATTTGATCCAATAATGATTAGAATTAAGTTTTGTAGTTCAAACTACTTTGTTTAAACCAACATTTTGATAAACTTATCAAACATAAGTTTCAATCATAAATTTTAGTTCTCACTTATTTTTTAGTTCTAACCAATATTGTTCTAACTGGACTATCAAACAAGCTATGAGGCTCAGAGTGGGAGTTTGTCTCCTCTACCATGGAAGCATCATTCTCATTTGTGATTGACATCACAAATTAACATCTCTCAATCACACTTTCGTTAACAAAGAGAGCTCAAATCACATGTCTTTTTTTTCATATCTCATTTTATGTCCATCCAATAAATACTATTCTCCATAATCTAAAAGATATCTAAAATCTTTTAACAGATATGAAATTTTAATTGATGTAATTTGATAATTTTAATTGACACAAGACATTAGTTGACAACTATAACCATGACATTAATTTAATATATTAAATTAATTTGTACATATTATCATAAAACCAAATAAAGCTAGATACACTAACTAGATGGAATAAGAATAAGCAATAAAACCAAAATTGATTAATAATAGTAAAACGTCCAATTTAAGATAACCATGCACGGTACTGGAAATTCAACTTAGGAAAAACAAACTAATTGAAACATGAACAAATTTCAAGGATATGTATTTTATGGAATAATTATTACTCCAGATGAGAGTTATATAACATTTATATTAGTAAAAACAAATGGCTAGAATCAAACAAAACATTAACGCATATGCAATCATGATATATATTATTCGAACAATTTCAAAACTATGAAGAGAACTAAAAACCATGAGAGAGAACAATATTTCTTTCTCCAAATGTAGCAACCTGTCCGTCCTTGAGAGAAGATCAACTTTAAGATTGTTTGCAAAAAATTGCATATAATGAAGAGAATAAACAAACAAGTTACTATTAACAAAATTTTACAAAATGAAGAGAAACAACTGCAACAAAACCGTCAACCTTAAACCAAATCAAGTAGAAATTTAGACGTCAAGGCATGTGTAACATATACTTTCCTTAAAATAGAATCGTTTTCTCCTCAGGTGCTTGAGATGACGTTGAGCGTGTGTCTTCTAAGATACAACAACGATTGAGCAAGACTTCGGCACTAAAAGCACGACTCTGACGAACTTGAACTATGTCTTTCCTCTATCATCAAAACACCTAGAAGCTCTAAGGAAAACTCAAGCCTAAGAATAACTCTAGAGAGAATAGAAGAATTTCTGAGTGTGTGCTAATGAGTTACGAATGGCCTCCTTTTATAGGCTTATATGGGGGGTGTTACAAAGCCATGAAATAATGAGAATTAATTCAAAATTTATTTCAAAATAATGAGAGAAACTCAAAAGTTTATAACCTTTCAAACTTAGGTTTAATCTACCCATTTTTTGTCTAGATTTGTGCACCAATATACAGAAAAACTAACAGTCATATTGACTGTTAAAATTCTAGAATGAATACAAAAATAAAACCAAATTTAAGCAAATAAAAAATTTGTAAAACAAAGCCCATGCGAGGGCCCATACATTGGGCCTCTAACCCACCGGGGCGATGGTTCGCACACCCCCTCTCCCTGTGCATGAAAGAGCCTCATGGGTACAAGTTCTTACCCAAGGGTAAAAGTGAACTTATTTAAACTCCACTAAGGTAATAAACCTAAGCAATGTGAGACTCCAACATTTAGCAATCTTTCCAACAATAACCAATTCCAATATGTATATTTTGATTATCAATTTCTCATTTACTCGATAACTATTTTGAGCGTGTGAATATTTAGCTTCGATTTCCTCGCGATGAGAACTAAAATCTGTTAAGACCCGTCACTTATGTGAAGTAGGTCTCACTCTAATTTGGGCCTTAAAATGGTTCTTGACAATGGTTTATTAAACCATTTTCCAACAGCATTCAAGAATCTAAAATTGCTTTTTTTTTTTTTTTATTTTGTTTTGTTTTGGTAATTGTTATAGAGGAAATCTTTATGATAAGAAGACTATCTAGAGACTTGGACCCCTTTGAACTAAACGGCCGAAGAGGCCAAGTACCAACTGGCTGGTCTTAGGCCAAGCACCATTCGATCCTAGGCCGAGCACTGGCCGACCATAGGCCAAGTATCGGACAACCCTAGGCCGAGCACCAATCTTAAGCTGAGCACTAGTCATTGACCAAACACCAACCAACCCTAGGCTAAGCATTGGCTAACCATATCTCGAGCACCGACCACCCTAGGCTGAGCACTGGTGGACCCCTAGGCTGTGCATTGGCTAAACTTAGGCCGAGCATCGGTCATTGGCCAAGCACTGACTGATACTAGGCTAAAGACTAGCTAACCATAGCTAAGCACTGACCCACCCAATGCCGAGCACAGGTCATTGGCTGAGCACTGACTAACCCTAGGCCAAGCACTGGCTAACTATAGGCTAAGCACCAACCAACCGTATGCCAAGCACTAGTCATAGGTCAACCATAGGCTGAGCACTCATAGACCATAAGCCGAGCACCAACTTGACCTGGCAAAGTAACCATGGGAGACAACTCTATAGTCCTGGCAAGGTGATCAAACCCTGACCAGATCACATAGTAATAGATCATACCCAAAGACAATCACTTGACACCATCTCAGCTCTTTATTGGGCAATTCTCCTTTTCTGGAGATCGTGACACCCGTCACTGGTCACTTAGGCTCTGTATAGTAGTACACTCGGGTCATGAGCCAAACCCTATCCACGCCCAGATCTAAGCTAAAAGTCTATAAATAGAAGCATCACCTCCACCACAAAAGGTACAGGGATTCTTCCCTAGCCTACTCTATCTTTTCCCTTGTTCTTCCTAGTCAAAACACTGACTTGAGCATCAAAGTATTCTTGGTAGATATCACTCTAGTGTGTACTTACTCCGAGGTATTCTATCCTCTTCTAGATCCGACTAGACCAAACAAAGCCAGGTAGAACAAGGAACCTGACCATCGTGTGCCCCCATATGCAGTGTTATGTTAGTCTTAGGCATCAATATTTGGCACTAGAAGGGGGACACCATGCCTTTCCAGCAACCTCATCTCTCCCCTAACCATTCCTAGGACGTTTAAAAGACTAATGGACTAAAAGGCCACCTAACTAAGTGTCAAACCAAAGAAGAGGAACAAGTCTGACTAAGAGTTAGACCAAGTCCACCAACTCTAACTAGGTCCAAACACAAGCCTAACTAGGAGTTCGATCAGGATCTGCCCGACTAGGATTAGTCCGACCAGGAATTGTCTGACTAGGAACCATTTGACCAAGATCCGTCTGGCTAGGAACCGTCCAACCACGATCTGTTCGACCTGGATTTGTTGGACTAAGAACCATCCCACCAGGATCCATCTGATGAGGATCTGTCAAACCAGGTCTAAGATGAGGAGTCCAAGAAGGCTACGGTCAAACAGAGAAGATTAGGTCTTGGCTACAACCAACCAGGTCCATAATGAGAGAGTCCAAAAAGGCTACGACCAACCAAGAGACCTTAGGTCTAGCGAAGAGTCTGACCAGGGCCAAGAAGGCCATGGTCAACCAGAGAAGACCATGTCCCAGCTCGGCCAACCAGGTCTAGGACAAAGAGTCCAAAAAGACTACAACCAACTAAGAGACCTTAGGTATAATGAAGAGTTCGATTAGGTCTAAGAAGGTTACAGTTGATCAGAGAAGACCAAGTTCTGGCTATGGCCAACTAGGTCTAGGACTGTAACGCCCGCCTAATTCGATGTAACGGATAATGTTATGATAATGATGACGTTAAATGTTATATTAATGACGATGATAAGTGTTATACTCATGATATGTGTTATGATATATGATAAATGGTGCTAACCATTTTATTTTTAAGTGTTATGACAGGTGACGCTCGCGTGGAATTGATGTGCTCAAATGTTCATGTCATTTATGATATGTGTTTAATTGTATTTTTATGGATAATTAAA
>CAMOHE010054169.1:0-12320 GCA_946598075.1 Artocarpus hirsutus | reverse complement strand
CCCCCCCCCCCCCCCCCCCCCCCCCCCCCCCCCCCCCCCCCCCTAGGGAGTTTATGGGGGAAGAAAAACACAACTTACTTTTTGTTATAAATGTAATTTGCTGAACTGTTTAAAAAAGTTCTGATGACTTGATGATTCAATTGCAAACAATTCAGTGAATCAGATTCTTCATGTAGAAGTAAGAGGAGAGGGTTATTTTTGTTCAAGCTGCCTTGTGCTTCAAGGTACATGTAATTTCTATAGATTTTTGTTCTTTACCTAACTGAAATTTGTTTGCTTGTTGCTTGTAGCTGGCGAGATGTATTGAACTTGGACTCCCAACGTTGGTTATAGTGGTTTTTCTATCTCAGGTGGGAAGCAATTATATCATTTATTTTTGTTTTATTTTTGTCTTCTTCACATTAAGGAACTCTGCAATGGTTATTCGCATGAGTTCTCAGGCGTGATCTGCTATGACGTGATAGGTTTTGTACCTTCTAACACATTGGTTAATAAGATGAGGTAGATAACAAGTGGAAGTTTAGAGAAACAGAGTTGTTACTGTTTCATGTTTTACATTTTTGTTTTCGAATAATGTTTTGAACTTCTTGACACTTTCTATTGTCTAATCAATGACACTGCAGTATGTTCCCTACATGATAAAATCGAGAAGAGTATTTGATCGCTTTGCTGTGCTAGCATCAGTTGCACTTGTTTGGGGATTTGCAGAAATTTTGACTGCAGCTGGTGCATATAGGAATAAATCTCCAGCCACTCAATTTAGTTGCCGCACTGATCGTTCTGGGCTCATTAGTGCAGCCCCTTGGTAAGCTTACATTATTGTCTCTTGTAAAAACTTTCCAATTTGTTAATGATGATTAGATCTTAGGTTACTGAACGTTTCTGGTTTTACTAATGGTCGCCGGTAAGTTAGTTTTAAAACATAAAACCATGACGTATATGTGATTATTACTTATCTTGGGTTAGTTCATAGATTGTTTCTTGGTTGTTTCTAAGCCTTTTTGAAGAACTTGTGGACTAAAACAGTTTCCTCAATACGTGTAGGATAAGGGTTCCGTATCCATTTCAATGGGGAGGTCCTAGTTTTAACGCTGGGGATGCTTTTGCAATGGCGGCTTCTGCTTTTGTGGCCCTTGTTGAGGTTTGATGAGCTGATTCGTCATTTTTTAACCTTAAGATAACGTTTTTTAATGATATCTTTGCTCAAAATACATGAGCAAAATGAGAATGTGTTAGCTCATAAAATTAGGAATGCAAATGTGAAATGTTCACTGCTTCTATATTATTGACAAAGATTCTTGTTGTCAATATACATGCCACAAGTCAAGCATCACTTTTGTTCCCTAGACACACAAATCTGATTTTAATATTTTCTTTCTAGTACTTAAATAAAAAAATTACTGTTAACAATACTTGACATATTTTTCTTGCTTTATATTTGTTTGTTGCAGTCAATGGGTGTTTTTATTGCAGCATCAAGGTATGGCAGTGCCACTCTTCCACCACCATCTGTTCTCACTCGTGGCGTTGGCTGGCAGGTATTCAAGTGATCCAACAAGCTCTCATCTTTATCATGATGATGTACGATTAGACTGTTATACCTACCGTCCACAGTTCCAGTTCTGATTCACTTTGTTAATCTGCATAAATTTCAGGGAATAGGCACATTACTTAATGGCCTATTTGGTGCAGGAGTTGGCCCCACAGCATCAGTGTAAAGATTTAATTTCTTCTGTTTCTGTAGCGTTTGTTTTGTAATGAGATTATGACTTGACCACACTGAGTGCCTGACCATGACCAACGGTGAAAACTTGACCTGGTTTTCATCTAATGGCAAAGTCGATGAATATTACGGTCTTACCTTAGATAGTACATTAAAACATGGAAATTAGAAAATATGGTTTTCATATCCTATTTGTTTCTTTAAATAAGTGTCGGGATTTCCTAATCTTGGTATCAAGGCTGAGTGAATTTATAATCTACTAGTGTTATGTTGATTATGCAGTGAAAATGCGGGCCTTTTAGGATTAACACGCGTTGGAAGCCGGAGAGTAATTCAGATATCAGCTGCATTTATGCTCTTCTTCTCTGTATTAGGTATGACATTCACCAGTCCAAATTCTGTCATTATGTGTTGTCTGGCCTAACTGTCGGTCCTCAATCTGTTCGCTTCGAACTTCTAATGTCTAATGGTGTCCATATTCACGTCACAAACAGGAAAATTCGGGGCTGTTCTCGCTTCAATACCTTTGCCTATTTTCGCGGCTTTATACTGTGTTCTATTTGCCTATGTGGGTATGTGTTCTTCTCAGTAATTTTGTCGTGAAGTTGAATGGAAAATTCTAATTGTGTCTCCTGGTTATTTCTCTTCTCCTAAAATTTTCCGTGATCTAAGATTGTAGTAAAATATTTAAATCTATTTTTCAAGAAAATGTCACGAATCTTACGATTATTTAAAGACTTGACAATAGTATGTTGCATTATTAAAAAGATCAAAATATTGGAATCTTTGCATGTCCTTGTGGGATACATGATTTTGAAAATTAACTATGCATAAAATGAAAAGAAATTGACTTTTGATTGTGACAACGTCCCTTCTGGTGGCCAGCCTCCGCCGGTCTCAGTTTCCTCCAGTTCTGCAACCTCAACAGCTTCAGGACAAAGTTCATACTAGGCTTTGCACTCTTCATGGGTCTATCTGTGCCTCAGTACTTCTATCAATACTTTATAACATCAGGGCATGGTCCTGTTCATACTGGTTCCACACCAGTGAGTATATCTGAATTACGGTTTTTTTTTAAATAAAATCTCACTACTTCGTCATTATAGAAAAAGTGATGCTAAAACCTTGTTTTTACTGCAGTTTAACGACGTAATGCAAGTGATATTCTCATCTGCGGCCACAATGGCGATCATAGTTGCTTTCTTCTTGGATAGCACTCACAGTATCAGGGACGGCTCTACTCGGCTAGACAGTGGCAGGCACTGGTGGGGACGGTTCAGGTACTTCGACTCAGATACTAGGAGCGCAGAGTTCTACAGGCTGCCCTATAACATGAATCGGTTTTTCCCGTCATTCTAACCTTTTGGCTGGCTACTTATAAACACAAAGAGAAGAGCAAAGAAAAGATGTCAAAGGGGAAAAACATGGTAGCAAGATAAATGAACAACAATAGAAGGTGCTAAAAATGAGACAAAGACTTTCTTTTCTCGATAGGTTGTATTTGTATGATGATGGATGGAGATTCCGCTGTTACGCGATATGTTGCTATTGCAAAAACAAAGGATTACTTTTACGGATTGCAAAGAATACAAGTTAAAAAGTTAATTTTCATAATTTCAGTTTTAACAATCAAAAGTGGTTTCCTAGTCACGGTGGCTTTTCTGTCACTTCAAATAAAGGTTGTCAAACATTTGGATTGTGCCATTGAAGCTCCACCGAAATTGATGTTGTCCTGTTCTGTGATTTTTCTTCCACATCATTGCTTTTTTAGCTGTCGCTTCATTTTCCACAAGGTTTCAATAGGAAAAAGATGAAAATCTGTCACAAAAACGAAATTTTGATGCTGGCAATTTGTCCCGTTGTTTTTGCCATATGTTGTGAAAGATTGTAATTGTCTCATGCAAGTCCCGACATAAACATACCTACAAGTTTCATTATGGATTCTGCTAAAGATTATTGCTGTTGCATGTGCTTTTCGTCGACAAGCAAGCAAGTGTTTAAAACAGTATTTTTAAAAAAAACTTAAATAGGTTAACATAGTTCTAAAATTTTTGAATAGGAAGATATAAATGTTACAAGAAAGTTTATAATGTTTTTTGAAAACTCTACAACATATTTTAAAAATTATTTTAAAAGTTTTTTTTTTTTAAGTTATATTTTGTGGTTTTGAATTAAAATCATTTTGACAGAACACTCGGACATTTTTAGGAGTAACTTTTGAATCCAACAAACCAACAACCCAAATTATGGCATTCCCAGCCAACAACATTTTCTTCTTAGTCCACTTAGAATAATAACTACAATGATAACAATATTACTCTAATAGGGTCCACAACCTGTTCGTTTTTATTGCGTTCACCATAGTCCTCGTACAGTATGAAGTTGGGTTGGCTAATACCGTAGTTTCTATAATTTTATGAGTTAACTACCTCGGACCAGGTAGACAATAAGTGCTACATTCTCTCCCCTTCTTATTCGGCTAATAAAATAAGAGAAGCCATTTTCGAGTGCATAGTCTTACCGGAAAAACTCACGTCTAACCTTGGCCCTAATTATTTTTATTAAATGCAAATGAGCTAAATAATATTTAACCCGAGGCTGAAGTTTTTTCATATCAAACGACGACGACAACATGTTACGCATATTTCGCTTGCAATACAAAAATATGTCGTTTTTGTACATGCCAAACAACACACAAACCGGGCTGAAATTATTTTCCTTTCCTTTCCGTGTGGAGTCCAACTGGGCTTTCACAATCACAATTCACAAAGACAAGATTTGCTAAAAATTCCCAATCTAAAATCCCGAGTCCAATCCCTACCATTTTACTAGGCTTAGTCTTTGCTCACGGACTTTGTAAAATAGGTGGTCCACTCGGCCTATTTGTCTTTCCACTGTGCTTGGCCGCCAGCCGACGGCAAATCACCAAACAAGATTTCCCCCCCATCGGTTGCCTCTTATTAACCATCACAGTTAAGATGATGTTCACAAATCTCCTCCTCATCGTCTCATCCCCACCGTTGGATTAATGTTGAGTGTGTCCGACAACAATTTAAACCAAAATATATAATGAATTTACTATAATAAGTGAAAATTTTACATCATAATATGTAACAACTTTACAATGTGACAGTTGAAACTATGAATTTGTTTAAAAAATCAGTTCAAATTTGAAAATTATATCTTGTGTTTGACAACAGTGGTTTATATCATTTTTTTAGTTATAAATAATATAAAGCTCTCACATATACTACAATAATAATAAAAAAAATTACAATATACAAATCTTACTTATTACAATAAAAACAGTTTTAACCAACAGTTTTCACCACCATATCAAATACCTTACAGTACATACAAATTTTACATTATAATGAATTTTTTCTTTTGAATTTTACATCACAGATTCTAACTTTTTTTTTTTTTTTAACATAACTTCTTGAACAGACCTTATGTTAGGATAACGTTGCTAAAAAAAAGCATTAATGTTTACACAATTTCAGCGTCACACATGACGCCCTTTTTATTTTCCTTTCTTTTTTTTCTTTTAAGTCTCTACTCTCCAGTATCCACTCTTCACTGTCGCTCACCAGATTCACCCACAAACAAACAAACTAAAATCGAAATAAAATAGTAAACATAAATCAATAAATTAATAAACGAAATACAAAGAAGAAAGAAAAGAAAAAAGCAAAAAAAAGTCTAATAATTACTTCAGCAAGAAAGAGAAATAGAAATAAAATATAAAATAAGAAAAGAAAGAGAGAGAGAGAGAAAGTGACTGGCTTACCAAAACCCATAAAACCGCGCCATGAGCATCCATAGCTCTATTTACCATTACCATCACAGACACACGGCCCTCCGTTATCTCGCCCTCCCCAATGCCGTCACCGCCGTTAACTCGACGTTAAACTCTCACTTCTCCGCCATGTCGTCGGAATCCGCCTCCCACAGCCTCTACTGCCCCGAGGATGCCGCCGACCTCAACTCCTCTGACGCGGACACGTGGATCTCCCTCCACTCTCCGTATGCATCATCGTTATCTTCCTCTCATGCCCCGCCGTTCGATGAGAACGCCGTTGCGGAGCTCATCGAGTCGGAGGTCCGCCACATGCCGGAGTCCGACTACCTCCGGCGGTGTCGCGAGCGCTCCGTCGACGTCACCGCCCGCCAGGACTCCATCAACTGGATCTTGAAGGTCCACGCCCTCCTCCATTTCAGCCCCGTCACTGCCGTCCTATCCGTCAACTACTTCGACCGCTTCCTCTCCTCTCATTCTCTCCCCGTAAGAACACCACCGGCCATGCCATTAAAGAGCCTTTTTTTTTGTTTGCTTCTATTCTAGGGATTCAAAATGTGTTTCTTTTTTACTCTGTTTTTTCTTTTTTTCCTTTTCGGTTTCTGCGCAGAAACCGAATGGCTGGCCGTTTCAGCTGCTGTCCGTGGCGTGCCTGTCGCTGGCAGCGAAGATGGAGGAGCCACGTGTCCCTCTGCTATTGGACCTCCAAATGTGCGACCCAAAGTGCGTGTTCGAGCCCAAGACGGTTCAGAGAACGGAGCTCTGGGTCATGTCCAATCTCGATTGGCGATTGCGCTCCGTCACGCCCTTCGATTTCCTCCATTTCTTCATCTCCAAGCTTCCATCTTCTTCCCTCGGCGAACACTCGCTCGCGCGGATCTTCTCCGCTTCCTCCGATCTCATTCTCAACACCACCCGTGGTTCGTTCATACAGAATAAAAAAAAAAGTGATTTTCATTTTCAATTTCGATGCTTTTTTTCGTTGATAAGTGTGATAAAGATTTCTGTTTTCTTTGGTTATGTTTTTCAGTGATCGATTTTCTAGGGTTTACGCCGTCGACGATAGCGGCAGCGGCGGTGCTGCTCTGTGCGGTCGGCGAAAGCTGCGATGATCAGTTGAGACTGTGCCATGAAGCCACGGCGTCGTTTCACTTTCACGAGCGAGTAAACAAAGTAAATATATATAGATATGAAATAATTTAAGGAAAAAGATCTCTTTTTCCTTCGAAGAATTTGTGGAGCATTAGCCGTGTACAATGCAAAAAATCTCTCGTGGTCATAATAACAATAATAAATTAATTAATTAATAATTCATTTCTTTATTTTCTTCTTTTTGGAAAGGAAATGGTTAGAAGCTGTCACCGACTGATGGAGGAGTACCTGATAGACACGTGTCCAGCAAGCGGCCACAAAGGTCGGAGAGCCGAGCCGGTTGCGCCGCCGAGTCCTGTAGCCGTCCTCGACGCGGCGGCTTGCGGCAGCTGCGACACGCGCTCCGAGACTCCCAGTTCCACCGCCATCGACAGAGCCGAGGCTCCACTGAAGAGGCCGCGATCCTGTACGGGGGATGTACAGCAGCCATAGGGTACAACCTCTCTATATCATGAAAACACGTGGAGAAAAAAGAGAGATTTTTACTTTTCATTTAATCTCTTTTTCATTTCCTTTTTTTTGGTTTTCCTCATTTTTCGTCGTCGTAAAAAATGAGAAACCGAAGGCTGGAAATGGATTGGAGAATTTCGTGAAGAGAAAATAGGAGGGTAGAGGGAATTTTAATTCATTACTGCAAATATTGTTATTTTTATTGCTATTGTAATATAATAATTATCAATATTAAAATATATATATTCATTTTTCTTATTAACGAGGGGCTTTTTAGTCAATAAAGAAAAATGTGGTTGAGTGCGCGCTCTTTTGTACCGGCGTGAAATAGGGAACTGTCTAATTATGTCTCAATTATTCCCAAAACACTTTCAACTCTAATCATCTCTGCATGAAAAACCGCTGAACCAATGGGGTCATAATGGAGCCCGTACCTTTCTTTTACCCACCGGCTTTTGATATAATAAGACCCTTCGCAAATATTATTAAGTTCCACTGGGTATGAAAATAATTTTCTTGCAGATATGTCAAAACGGGTCGGGCTTAACAGGCCCGTATGAGCATCACAAGTTAAAACAGGCGCGGTATGGTACGTGAAGATTATTAATGGTCTAGCTTAACTTGCTTATTAAATGGGCATGATTTGGTGTTATTTTTGAGTACCAATCATGTCAGAGGTACAGCATAGTAAGGGTCTGGTACAAATATGAACACATTAAAAGTATGATTGAGGTTCAATTATAAACATGATTAAAATATGTCATTTAAAATTAATTTTATTAATATATTTATATTTTTATAAAAAGGTTCTAAATTTTTAATATTTTTAATATATACAATTAAAAAAATAAAAAAGATCAAATATTTTTTTTGTTGTCGGTAAATTGTTAATTGTCAATATATACTTAACCGTTTTATGTATATGAAAAACTAAATGCTAGAAACCATATCGTAAAAGATTTTATAATATTGTTGCCTTTAAAAAAGATTTTTTTTTATCAATAATGTTTTTTTTTTGTTACGATTTAGTGTTTTCTTTTTTTTGGATAAATTTAACATTAGATCAAAGAAAGACATATTAAGAGCTAAAAATACAATCGATACATGTACAGGCATGACCCAAGCACTTGATAGGCATGACCCATTAATAAATGGATCATGGGTTAAGCTTGATGCCTCAAAAATTAACTGAGTCAGGCCTAATAGAGTAAGATAAATAAATAGGTAGGCTCATATGCGATACAAGACATATTTGGACCTAAATTAAATAAGTTGGGTTGGATCAGGTTAGCTTATTTGACATCTTTGTTTTCTTATATATTTTGGTTATGGCTCTAGGGATTCTAGTTATAGCCACCTGTCCGACATGATGTACGGTTTGCTGTGTGTATCGTGCGTGTATGCTTGGAATGGACGGTGTCAAAAAATTCAACGACTTATTTTAAAACATTGGCCTGATTTTAGACGGTTCTGGAAACAAATTTACAGGTTAATTAATAGTTAGGAATTTCGTGGTGATAATTCTTGCAGCACCACTTCACATTAGTAATAAATAAATAAATAAATAAGGTTCTAGTGAATGCTTATCTAGCAAAAATAAAGTTGTAGAATCTTACCTATTTAACTACAGAATTTAACAATTAAAATGCGTGATAGCCGCAGTGCACTAGATTATCCTAACTAAAATTGATATGAAGAAAGTGCCATGCATGTAGCCTTAATTGTTTAGAAAGAGTGGTGGAAGAACAATTGCTTTTCATGATGACTTTCTTCCTAATTCTTCACTTTTTGGTGTAATATTTCTATACACTTTTCATGTAAGTTATATATACATGTTTGTAAACAATAAGTCCCGGAATTTTCTCTCGAAATTGAAAAAATAATCCATCAATAGCTGTCAAATCTAAAAAAATTGATTTTGTTAAAGATTTAATGGTTTGAAAACATATACCATCAGTGAAATACTCACCAAAAAAGTACCCTTAAATCTCATGTTATATATTCTCTAAATAAATTAGCTTCACTGTCAGAATAATGTCACATTGAGATTAGAGTTATAGGGTGTTTGACAAGCAAGGTTATAATTAATTTTTTAGTTCAAAATATTATAGTATATGAAAGTTTAATACTGTAGTAATTTTTTGTTTTTAATTATAGCATGTAAGATCTTTACACTATTTTCTAACCAAAAAATTGGTTTTAACCGAGTTTGTCAAACATAATCTTAGTGCCTTTAGTATTATTTAAATTAACCAAATTAGGGCCCCGTTTCGCATATTTTTTTCTTATGCTTTTAGTCAGTAGAAGAAAAAAAGCAAAATCTATAGCTTTTTAGTCTATAGCTTTTTAGTAAGTATTTGAAATAATATTTTTAAAAGAGTTTTTATAAATAAAAATGGTCTCTTTTTTTAAAAAATTACAAAAATATTATATTTAAGCTTACAAGGTATTATTAACATTCTGATATAAGTTTTAAAGCCTATTTCAGATATTCTTTTTTAAAAAGGTATATTTTTTGTCTTTGATAAAAAGTATTTCTAGAGAGTAAAAGCACTTCAAACAGATTATCCAAAAACTTTTAAAAGTAGCTTTTAGACTCAAGAAGCTAAAAATAACTTTTAGAAAAGCTTCACTGCCCGATGTTTGAAACTCGAAAAAGTAGGTGAATGCGTCTATAATTTGACACTATGTTGTCTCACATCTTCCCAATATTATGATGTATTCCGTGGAAAGACATATAAAGGTTATAGTGCTTTACAAATGATACTTGTGTCTATAACTATTTGTGTGTATGATAGATGACTAAATTAAAATGGGTGGAAATAGTTTTATTTTGAAAAATAAGAATTTTTTAAAAATTGTATTTAGAGTGTTTTTAAAGTTTTTACCTTAAAAAGTGTAAAAAAAAATTTTAAAAATTTCCAAAACAATATCAAGTGGGGAGTTTCATGGTTCAACGTTTCTACTTTCCTGCAATAATGTTTATAAAGTATTTAGTATGGTGGTTAAAACTATAAATATTATAGCATATAAGAGCTTTACACTGTAGTAATTTTTTATTTTTATTATAATATATGAAAATTTTATATTGTTTTTAACTGGCAATTTGGTTAAAACATTGTTGCCAAACAGGCTGTTAGAATTTTTATCTACATTAGAAAGTCGCAGAACTCATGGCTTACATGCAAGGAGGGTATAAGCATAATTACATTGACTTAATGCATTAAAAGTGGATGAACAAATATTTGGTGGAGCTCGGGACAAGTTTTGTCCATGGATTTGGGTCAGGCTTCAAGAGGTCTCTTTCTAACGTGCGAGGGTGGCAAGGGCAGAATGCCACGTAAGCAAATTGCCCAAGACCATGAGAGAGAGAGTGGAGGGAAAAGATGTGAGTGGTGGGGTTGTGGGAGACAGAGGGGCGAAATCAATCAGAACCGTCCAGCTGTAAAAAGAGGTCAGCAGTTTTCTGATTGAAGACCAATTAAATTAGAAATAATTTAGAGACAAATACAGAAAATTTACGGCATGATATTACTGAGGCAAAGATTTGATTTGATGTGTAGGTCATGAACTCGTCACATCATTTCCCCAAGAGCTTGTACGGGAATATGAAACTGAAAATAACCCTTCTCTACGACCGGCCCATCTTTTTTTTTGAATGTATATAACCCTACATATAGTTATATATATAACTTACTATCATATCATCATCATCGCATCATCATATGCTAAAAGTAACAAAGAAATAATTGAGACAATGTAGCTGGCTCTCACAGGAAAAGTCCTGTTTGTCCTTGCGTTGGCTTTTATTATTTTATTTATATCAGTTTTCCACACTGAGAATATAATTAAATTTTTTTATTATAAAAGGATGTAATTTAATTTCCAACTTTAGATCAGAGGGTACAGTTATATCTTTTTTACGTAGCTGGCTCTCACAGGAAAAGTCCTGTTTGTCCTTGCGTTGGCTTTTATTATTTTATTTATATCAGTTTTCCACACTGAGAATATAATTAAATTTTTTTATTATAAAAGGATGTAATTTAATTTCCAACTTTAGATCAGAGGGTACAGTTATATCTTTTTTACAAAGATGGAAGTATAATTGAAATCAATAGGGATATAATTAAAATTTGACACAAAAATTATAGGTAAAAATTAAAATTTCAATACGTGAGTATACAAAAAATATATTTGTGCCAATGTCATTATTGTTTTACAAATTTAGTAACAGTAACAAAATTATTACTTTAAATATTTTTTATGAATATTTTTATAGAAATAGTCTTAAGTTTGGTATCGGTTTTCATCCGCCACTGATGTGGGCGTTGAGTTGGCACTAAATTTGATACACGATAGGCTTCTACTGGTAGATGAATGTTTTTTCAATAAAAGATGAGTAATCTAAAGGAGGGGTCCATTAATGGAATTTACCATAATAATGTCGATATTAGGCTTCATATTTTTCTAACAAAGTGGCCTAATATGTGTCACATCCCGGAGTACGGGAGGTGACGTGGTGGTTTAATTAAGTTAATTAAGATGAAGATTTAGTTAAAAACTGTAACGCCAGCCTAATTTGATGCAACGGATAATGTTATGTTAATGACGACGTTAATGTTATATTAATGATGTGTTAAGTGTTATACTCATGATAAGTGCTGTGATATATGATAAATGGTGCTAACCATTTTATTTTAAGTGTTATGACAGGTGACGCTCGCGTGGAATTGATGTGCTTAAATGTTCATGTCATTAATGTTATGTGTTTAATTATATTTTATGAACAATTATATGTTATGAATGAATTTTGAGTGTTAAGGCAGTTCGGCAGGCCGAAATGATGTCCTCAGAACGGCAAGCCGATGGTATATCATCGGTAGGCCGGACTTCTGAGATCGGCAGGCCGAACTCCTGAGATCGGCAGGCCGATGACAGCTGACAAGTAGTCAGCAGAAATTTTACAAAAATTATGATAAGATGGAATTTATTTATGGACGTTTTATTCTGATTTAATAACATAATTATGGTATGATTTCTTTAATTTTGGTAATAAAACATTTGACTTTTGAATTTATTTGATTTAATGGATAAGTTTTCCCGTTTTACGATTTCAAAATAGGGTAACCGTTACAAAATTGATGACCTCCCTTATTGCTTTCCACTCTCCACGCACATGAACCGTTTTTAATCAGA
>CAMOHE010054168.1:0-13866 GCA_946598075.1 Artocarpus hirsutus | reverse complement strand
AGAAATTTGGAAGAGAAAACACTAGCAAAATTGATTTAAGCCAAAAAAATTTGGTGCAAATCAAGTGTTACACTTGGATTTTGTAACGTAGCTTTGACTGGACTAATTTGGTTTGAATCATTGAATGGTCTAAATTTTGGAGAGTGGGCCTTTGACAAGGAAAAAACACAGGTTTTTTCATCTTATTTTCTTTCGTAATAAGATTATAAATGTTAATGTCCCATGTCGAAAATATTTACATGCGTGTTTTTTATGAGCAATCTTATTCAACCTTATAGAGTTACAGTCTTACTACTAACAAAATAGCAAGTCTTAATTTACAAAGTACAAAACATGCTACATTGGGACTTAATTTTGTAAGTAGTAAGGTTTTGTTATTCATTTATTTGAGGTTGTACAGGATGAAGAAATATTTTTTTTTTTCCGTGTAAGAGGGTTAAAGTATGCCTGCAGCATTTATTGACTCAGCTAGGTATATTAAAGAACGTAAATATTTGACGAAGTAAATTAACATCATCCCAAAGTCAGTTTAAAATAGTTTGCTTCAACTGCTGCGGTTGGTATGTGAGTTATAATGCGCAAGCTGCGCTTAAGGATTATTTAGTCCATTTATATCAACAAGTAAATATACTGACCTACATATATAAATATATATTTTTGTATGGGTATTAATCTCTATGATCATATGCATACATACACATAGTTATATGCATACACATTTATTCATGTGTAGTTATTTATTTGTGTGATGATCAATAGAACACGTACATGTGGGGCGCAATAGTATATCTGCATACTTTTCACGTCGACGGTGTCCTTATTTACCTTGCGCATTTGTCTTTTGAATTTGAATCTTGACAAACTCAGTTTTAACTTAATTAGTGTAAATTTTTCACATGTTATAATGTAAAATAAAAGTATGCTACAATATAAAACTGTTATATGATGTAGTATTTTTAATTTTAACTTTTAGTTTCAACTTGCTTTTCAAACAATGTATAAGGTATTTGAAAAGTGTTGTTAGAACCAATAGTTGGAACCAATTTTAGTTAAAAACACTGTAGCATATAAAAGCTTTGTGTTATAGCCTCTTTTTTTTTTTTACTGTAACATTGAAAAGCTTTACACAATTTGTTGATTTAAACCAATCAGTTTTAACTAAAAAAAAAAAAGATGAAAGGTGGTGTGCCAAACTTACTAAAAAAAAAAAAAAAAGATAGAATGTGGTGTGCCAAACTTCGGACGGAGATATACCTCTAAGGTATGTGTCAAACTCAAATATAATAATGGCTAAAAGTTTCATTTTAAAATAAATATAAATAAAAGTTCTTGACTTGTCTTCCAATAAACTGCATGGAAAACTTCCTTCTTCTATTGGAAACATGACATCTCTCACTTACTTGGATCTTTCTTCTCGACAATAATGTTGAAGGTGGGATTCCGAAATCCATTGAAAAGCTTTGTAGCCTTCGAGATTTTACTATAGCATATAATAACTTGGCTGGAACGTCACCTGATTTCCTTGAAGGAGCACAAAGTTGTAATTCTAGGAGTCCATTGCCCAGCCTTGAATACTTAGATTTGTCCAACAATTAACTGATTGGTAAATTACCAGAAGGGTTGGATCAAGTTAAAAGTTCAGCTCAACTTGATTTGAGACCATATGGCCCTTTTCCAACTTCTCTAGGGTCATTGCAAAGTCTTACACATCTGGGATTAGGAGGCAACAGACTTAAATGGGAGTCTTCCAGCTAGTTTAGGACAACTTTCTAAACTATATTCCTTTGATGTTTCTTTCAATCACTTGACCGGGATTTAAATTATCAGTTTGGACTTGAAAACTATATCATGTAAAAGTTTTATAATGTAGTTTTTTTACTGTAGTATATGAAAATTTTACACTATTTATAACTCAAATCATTAGTTTAAACTACTCTTTGAGATACCCTGTATATTAACATGAGTAACATTTTTTAGGTACACTCATGCTTTGTCTGATTGAATCCTATTTTCCATTTTCGACGTACGTTTTCATAAGTTTGATTGGTCAGAATTGTCTTCATTTAAGTTTGTTGAAAATAGAGCTGTACTATTTTTATTTTGTCAAAAACTTGGAGATATTGTTAATATAGAGAATAACAATAATAATAATAATAATAATGATGATCATCATCATCACCATCATCATTATCCTAAACAATACCTTAATTGTCATATTTCATCAAGCTATCAAGTTCAAACGCTTTATTTTTGGTTGACTTCTGCTGCCGTAACGTAAATTACGCCTGGCTTGCTTGTCGAACAAAGGATGAAAAAAAAAATGGAGAGAGAGAGAGAACATATATGAGCAATTGGTAACAAGTTTTGGTGCCATTAGAAAATTCAGTATAAAGATCATAATACAGAGTTTATCGACGAAATTATATCAGATTATTTCCAATTACCTTAATTCACTTCTTTCATTTCTTTACAACTTTAAAGTAACAATTTGAGAACAACGTTTAGAGCACATTAATAAGACTGTCTAGGGTATTCAAAAATAAGAAAACAAATGAGTCTGTCCAACCTCAACTTTGATTTATTTTGTAGTAATAACTTCAGCAGGTAATATAGTTCCCGGTGACAATTTAGATATTTTTAAAGAAAACCCTTCTCCTTCCAGCATTCAACAGTGTCCCTCAGACTCACTTCCAAAGGAATGAAGTTAATCCCCAGAGATTTTGCTCTCTCCTTGGATACTTGGAACTTTGGCATAAGAGGCTTGTCGTCTTCACATCTACGAAACCAATGAAAAAAAAAAAGAGAAAAAAAAACACATTTATTCCTCACAGATTTTCATAATGGAATATTTTTGTCATATATAAAAATCTTATTCTACTTTCCGGGAATTTGATTCAATATGGTACTACAAATCTTCTCTCGTTTCCTTCTCCATAAAAGTAAATAAAAAAAAAAAAACCAGGACATTCTGCTTCATGTATATTATAATCATGATGAGCTTGTTTCATTTATGGTTCAAATCAGTTATAGATAATCTAAAATGCCCTTTGTGAAGACTCAACGAGCCTTAGTAATTAGTAGAAAAGAGAACCCAATCACATGTATGTTTCAAGATGAGAAACACATAATTTGACACGAGCATATATAATTAGTAGTAATAGTGCAAGTCAAAACATTGTTATGAAGAAAACATTAAGTTTGACAAATGAAAGGGGCTCCTTCTGCTTTTGTATACAGTGCGGAATCAAACTTATGCCCTCCTAAACCTAGACTGTATCTCACGCTGTTTGACCTAATAGTTATTGACATGCAAAAGGCCCTGAAAGCGCTAAATAGTTGAAAAATATAAGCTGCAGGCAAATAACAATTTCTTGACATAAAATAAGAAACAAATTGAAAGTTGGTTGTTCTTTTCTAATTACCATCAAATAATGGATTGGCTCTTAGAAAAATTTAAAGGGTAACTTACCTTTGGGGAATGCTCAAAGCAGGGTAACTTACCTTTGGGGAATGCTCAAAGCAGGGTAGAGTTCTTGCAAAATCTTCAAAACCTCAGATATGTGTTGAACACATCCAACCAGACAATATCTCCCACTAGCAGAAGCAACTTCAAATGCTTGAATGTGTGCACGAACAACATCTCTAACATCAACAAATGTAAAAACTCTATTGGGAAACGTTTGGGGTCCTACATTCAAGGGGAAGAAATAGATTAATATATCTCAAGAGGTTGAGAGAAAGTACATGGCCATTTTGTCATTTAAAATGCCAAAAAAGGCCATTTATAAAAATGTGGGAAACAATCTGGATCTTGAATTAATTAGAAGAAATATTAAGTTACCCGTTATATGAAAAATATATATATATAGATATCAGCCGTGTGGACCACATTGTGTTAGGCACATATCGTACCATTTATGTTATTCAGAATTATCTCCACACTGCCATTAGGAGTTGGTTGCAAGAAAGGACCAATAACATATCCCGGATGTATACGGACCAAATCAATCCCATTTTCTTCTGCAAATTTCCAGGCAGCCTGCTCTGCTAGAGTTTTTGAAAGTGCATACCAAAACTGGGAAAATAGAAAGAAAAGAAATACCTAAAAAAATGCATGAAAGCCAAAGAAATAAAAATAAATAAATAAAAACTATGGTAACAACTTGTTTGCAATATTTAGAGCAGCATGACCAGACTTATGAGGATATCATATATAAATGTATACAATACCAAAATGCCTATAGAAACCAACAATGTGAACCATTTTGATGTTTCAACCATATTATTATTTACACCTATGCCTAAGTTTAAAGCCTCAAACATTGAAGAAGAAAAGGATGAAAAATTAGTAAGCGCAAGAACGCATACACACACAAACCTTCAAATTCTCACAACAAGCAGGATCTGAAAACCGTGTCTCATCAATTACCAAATCAGGGGTTAGAGGTGTTCCATTGTACAATATCGACGCCATGGAAGATGTTATAACCACTCTCTTCACAGATTGAGCTTTTGCACATGACCTGAGAACATTTAGTGTTCCCTTCACTGCTGGGTCAATTATTTCTGCCTGGAATATTGGAAACTACTTGAGAATAATTATCTCAGGCTTCCAGATGAAACCCTTTTCAATGAATAGCAACTAGCATGTAAGGAAAATGTGAAGCATTTATCCAAGGTAAAAAAAAGGGAAAATATCAATATCCTGCAGTCTAGCACTATATCAAGTTAGCACCTCTGTGTTGGGAAATTCATTGATGTACCTTATTATTCAAAACAAAATAATCAATGTACCAAGACGCCCCTTTTTGAACATAACATGAAAATTTTGTCCTTCTAATCTAAAAAAATTTTAGAAGGCACATCAAATTTTATTTTTTAGTGGAATTTTTATGTTTTCTTTTTTTTTTTTTTTATAGGAATTCTATGTTTTCTCTTAGGCAATTTTTACGGTAGAGAAAGTAATTTTGCTCTACTTGAAGCATAGGTCTTTTAGCCTTCGAACTAATTTTGAAATGGTCTAATTTGCAACTGGCTGCAGCATCACGCGCTGCAAGGCTTTTGCATATACAATCACATATTAAACTGTTAAAATCCTAATCCAATGGCTGAAGCAGCTGACTTCCCTCTTGTTTAGATATGTTTTTAGATTTGAAAAGGCAGAATTGTCCTTTCATATCCTAAAAGGGGAGCTCAGGGTGCCTAAACGATACAATTTTGAATAACATGATATCTTAATGAGATTTTCCAAGTATTGAGACACCCACTTAATAATTGCGAAAATAAAGGGCATCAAAATGATATTTTTCTCAAGTAAAATAACGGAAATCTCTATGTACCTGTGGGTCAGCGGCCGAAGGCATGGCAGGTGATGCTGTGTGGAAAACACCTTCACAACCATCAATTGCAGAATCAAAAGATCCTTCTTCCAAAAGATTGGCTTTAAATAAGTGAAGCCTTTCCTTGGCTCCATCTAGTGAAAGCAAGTGTTCTGTTTTCTTTGGATCATCTGCACCAGAACAGAACATCAAAGTGTAGAAGATGAAAAATAAAAATAAAAATAAAACAATTAAAAAAGCAATAGAGAAAGAGCACTAACTTGGGTCACGAACAGAGGCTTTGACAGTGTATCCACGTTGAAGCAAAAGCCTGACAAGCCACGAAGCTATGAAACCTGAACCTCCTGTTACACACACCACCTTCCCTTCTCCGCTCATCCTCTCTCTCTCTCTCTCTCTCTCTCTCTAAATGTGCAACTTGAATGATAATGATGCGTTGACTTGACAAAAAAAGTTGATAGACCTTCATCTACCCATGTTGTTACTAATTGTTTATTACTATTTTAGTGCCATTTGCAATGTCATTTTCTTTATCTTGTGCAGTTTTTAATTGTTGGACAAAATAATAGTTTATATATCTTGGAGAACGCGACAAACGTGAACTAAAGAGAACCCAAAGGGCAACGGTGCAGTCGAACGACATAACAAAACGAAAGCTGTGAAGGACCGCATTGAGTGAAAACGACAACTCATACGTAATTAACACTGCAGAAAAGGAGAAAAGCACGCCGTACAAGTTGGTGGAGAAACGACGATATTTCAGGAGAAAAATGAAAAAACGACACCTAAACAGCTTGTGTTATTTATAAACGACTTTGCATAAGGTAGCGTTTTCGGAAAATAACTTTACGGAGATAGAGCCAACCGCAATAAATGACCATATGTTTTTTAAATTAGACAAATGCTTTTTTCTTATTAATTATGAAGTTATATGATAAAAATAACTTTCATTAATTATTAATAAACTATAGTTTATCAGCTTAGCAATGTATTAGAAATAAAAAAGAACAATTTACAAGAATGTCCTTAAATGCATCACCTTATTAAAACAGAAATACCTTCCAATAAACCACTTATTAAAACTATCCTTTTATTAAAATTTGAGAATTTATTAAAAAGTCAAAGTACCCTTCCTCCTATTTACTCATGGGAGATGTCAAAATAGAATCAGCCAAATTCCGTCCTAGAGCCCGCCAAGTTCCATTGCAGAACATGCCAAGTTCCGTTTTGGAACCCACCAGATTCCAATGTGGAACCCGCCGAAACTCGCCTCCAGTCACCAAAGTGATTGTAACCTGTCAAGTTATAAAGTAGAACCTAACAAATTCTAACAAAATTTCTTTGAAGCATAGAAGCGTTAACTGCCTTAAGCCGCCGACGAGAGTGCCATATTATAACTTGGTAGATTTCGCCCAGAGTCCGCTAGGTTTTATCGTAGAACTCGTCAGGTTTTGTCTTGGAACCCATCAGGTTTCGTCATGGAATCTGCCTCCGATTGCCAGAGTGATTGTAACCTGCTAGGTTCTAAACTAGAACTCACCAAATTCCAACAAAATTTCTTTGAAGCCTAGAAGAGTCAACCGCCTCTAGTCGCCAAAGAAAGTGCTAGATTGTAACCTAGTAAATTCCGTCATGAAACCTTCCAGATTTTATAAAATTTTCTTTGAACCAAAAAACTGTTAACTGCCACCAATCGTCCACGCATTCCAACATATTTTCATTGAAACAAAAAAAAAAATCAAATGTCTTCGAATCGCTAGCGTCCATCATAAAACACGCTAGGTTCTCTTATTGAACCCGACGAAATACGAAATCTGAAAAGTTGTCTTATAATACACAAAAAATTTACAAAATTTCAAAAAAAAAAAAAAAGGACAAAAACTATATAAACCATTTCAACGGAAAAAAAAATCCAAATTTACAAACCTACAAAAAACTAGATGCAAAAACAAATCCTAGATCTAAAATAAAACAAAGTAATATATGCATATATCGAATCTGTACATAGCTCCATACAAAAAGAACAAATTACTAAATTAAATTGAAAGAAGAGGAAAATAAAATTAAAAGACACCATGGAGATTGTCTTGCAGAGAATCCATGTTTTTCTTTCTCTAAAATCTGTTGTAAGAGCTCATACTGCTATGATCATATACTGCCGAAGAAAAAAATAGAGAACATTGACCTGGCCAATATTGCAACACAGCTGACCTCCCTTTTGAGTCATTTTCCGAACCCTCTAAGCATTAACACATACAAAACAAGGCTAAGAAATAAAAGAAGAAATACAGGTGAGTTGAGTCTGATGCAGAAGTTTGATATTATATAAACTTAAAGAATTTGAAGTACTGAAGCATTATATTAATTCTGAAAGCGTTGCATGATTCAGAATGAAAAACTCGGGGAAAGAAAAGCCAAAAAGCAGACTTAAAATGACACCAAGGGCATCAACTACTTTTAATTTATTTGCCAACCCCAACCTTGATATTCTTTCCACAAAATTGTCCAGAAATCTGAAATAAGCCTCTTTCCAAGATCTTCTCAAGGCGAACACAAGATAAGGAACTAGAAGTCCTGCGGCAAATCCCAGCCCAACACTCAAATAAAACCACTCATCAATGATGGTGTCATCACCACGGGCGTCTATTAAAACTGGCTCCTTGATCGAACCGTCATCATTATTGTCACCACCCGGACATTTAACAGCAAGTGGAGCCCCACAAAGTCCAGGATTTCCAGAAAAAGAGGATACATCAAAAGTCGTCATGTGACCGGTGTAAGGAATCATACCGGAAAGACCATTGTTTGACAAGTTGAGAAACCCCAAGAATGAAAGTGATGATAAGCTTACAGGAATAGGACCCCACAGCTTATTGCTTGAGAGATCAAGTGATAACAATTGTCCCATGTTAGAAATGCCAATGGGAATGTCACCACTAATATGGTTTTGGGATAAGTTCAGAACAACCAAACCGAGCAACTTTGTGATTTCCTCAGGAATGTCTCCACTCAAATTATTGCCAGAGAGGTCCAGGCTTGTTACAAGAGAGAGAGTCTTGGTGTATGTCAGAGTCCTGCCTTGCGTATTCACCACCAACTTTTCTTCATAATACACATCGCCATAAAATCCATAGAAAGAATATTGGTTTACACGCTGAACTTGAGACATGGCTTTGAAATCTCCATAACTAGCAGGGATGCTTCCGTTGAAGAGGTTTTCTGCCAGGTCCAGCACTTGCAATGAGCTTAAATTTGAAAGCAAGGAGGGCAATTCTCCGGACAATGAGTTCGATCTCAAACTAAGAATTCTTAAATTTACAAGGCTTTTTCCAATCCATTGTGGTAGTCTTCCCATAGGTCTGTTGTTTCCAAGATCCAGTGTCTCCAAAGTTGCAGACAAGCTCTTTAAAGAAGATGGGATCCTTCCCGAAAGCTTGTTCCTGCCTAGATGCAAGGTTTGGAGAAAATATATTTGACCCAAAGAGGCGGGAATATTACCAGATAAATTGTTGTTGCTGAGGTCTAATACACTTAGGTAAGGGCAGTTCCCAACGCTTGCTGGGATTTTTCCTGATAACTTGTTGCTTGAGAGATCAATGACTCCAAGTGATCTCGAGTTGCCAAAAGAGGATGGGATTTCTCCTATTATTTGGTTTCCAGAAAGAGAAAAAGACCAAGGTTTGTAGGGAAAAACTTATATTTTGTGGAATAGGGCCTGACAGTTTATTGTTGGATAGATGAAGTAATTGGACCCCAGTAATTGGGAGAGGAATGGCCCTGCAAAAAGTTGAAGCTCAAGTCAACTTCTGCAGAGGGAGATATATTTAGTGGACTTGCTAGGTAACCCTTTAGCTGATTGAAGGAAACATTTAACGACAAGAGATCGGAAGAGATTTCATCCCAAAACCAATTAGGCACACAATCTGAAATGCTGGCTTTTGAGGAATCCAAGTAGCTGACCCCCTTTTGTGACTTGAGCCAAGTTGGAAATGAAGGACCTAGATGGCGTGATCCCATTTCAAGATTTGATGCATGGAAGGGAGGGACCCAATTTGAGCTGACATTCAATATAAAGGAGTTTGAAGAGAGGGCTAAATGTTTCAACTCATGTTGCTTTAGAAAATGAGTTTCACTGACTGTCCTGCTCAATGGATTGAAAGAAACATCAAAGAAAGACAGTTTAGAAAGTTGTCCTAAGCTAGCTGGGAGAGTCCCATTCAGTCTGTTGCCTTCTAATCCCAGATATGTAAGACTTTGCAATGAACCTAACAAAGTTGGAATAGGGCCATATAGTAAGTTGTAGCTCTAATCAAGCTGCACTAGACTTCTAACTTGACCCAACCATTCTGGTAATTTACCAATCAATTGATTGTTGGACAAATCTAAGTCTTCAAGGCTAGGCAGTAGACTCCTAGAATTACAACTTTGTGTTCCTTCAAGGAAATCAGGTAACGTTCCAGTCAAGTTATTATATGCTACGGTCAAATCTCAGAGGTTACAAAGCTTTCCAATGGAGCTCGGAATCCCACCTTCAATATTATTGTCTAAAAGATCCAAGTAAGTGAGAGATGTCATGTTTCCAATAGAATCAGGAAGTTTTCCATGCAGTTAATTGGAAGACAAGTTAAGAACTTTTATCTTTTCCCATCTTCCCCTAAGTAACTGTGAGAATCTTGCTCTGAGATCAATGTTCGCGCCAAGACTCAAAGATTCTAAATTTGGAAGCTCACTGAAGCCAAGTGGAATCCTTCCATACAGGCCACTATAGCTCAAAGGAACGGTTACAAGACTGCTAATATTGACGAGCCAATCAGGTATTTTTGAGTCTAAATTATTCTCACTAAGATCTAAATCAGAAAGTGAAGTGAAATTAACTGATGCAAGAGGTGGAATTGAACCAAAGAGGCCACACGAAGAGAGATCCAACTTGGTCAAAATGGAAGCTTGTTTAACGTCACAATCCAGTTTGGTCCTACCATTGACAGGTCAACACCATTCATCACAAGATTCCTTAGAGGGACTAGACCCCTAATCCATTATTATCATCAACATATATACTTAAGTAACTAACATCAGGGTACTGCAAGCTAGAGAGGTTTCCTAAATTTGGAGGGACTGAGCCACTAAAACCGGCATAAGAGAGATTTAGATATTGCAAATTCTCCAAAGATCCAAAGAATTTAGGAATTGGGATTTCTTTAAAAGCGTTGAAACTCAAATCCAAATGTTTTAAAGACCTGAGTTTTGTCAATGAAGGTCTTATTTCTCCACTGAGGTTCCAGAAACCATACCTGTTCCAAAAATCTGGATATGGTTTGTGGAGGTCAACTTTTGTAACAGCTCCAGCTTGGTCACAGCTTATTCCCCACCACCGACAACAATTGCTCCCTTTCCACGACGAAAGCCGGTTTTCGGGATCTTCAAGACCGGTTTTGAAGTCGAGAAGGGCTCCTCGGTCGGTCTCCGAGCAATCCATCAATTCAGCATTAGTGTTACTATTGAGCTCTCCTGATATTAGGAAGAGAATTTGTAGCACTAATCTAAGCATTGTAAGGCGTTCCATGAGTTAAAACTGTCCGAAACAGAATTGTAAGTAATTGAACATGAAGCTACAGCTTATATACTTCACTTCCGTTAAGACCAAGAAAGTTTGTGTAACATCTATTATTTACGGGAATAATTTTATAAATTAATATATAAAATATAATAATTTAAAATTTTATTACATATAAAATTATTAAATTACTTTTATTGTTTCATTTATTACATAAAGTTTCCAGAGGAGACACGAGAATATCTTTTCTAACTATTCTTGACTCTCCTTCTCTTTATTTCCTCTATGACATGTTCCAACATGTCTCCTCCATAATTGCTCCCATCACTTCTCTTCAAAGACTTCATTTTCTCTTCCTTTTTCTCCCACAGTTCTCACAGTCTTGTTCTCATTTTTGCTGAAGCAAAATACTCAGAAAACTTCTTCAAAGCAACCATAAAAATCAGCCACCATCACCTCCATTTAAGCAAGAATTTCAGCCATACCGAAACCAAAAAACCTGTTTTGAAGTCATTTTAAGTTTTCAACTAGCCATAATCTGATGTTAGAATCTTATGAATGAATTTAGTCTTTCATTTATGAATTTTTATACTCAGGAGTTATTCAAATTTGTGTTCTTGAACCTGAGTATATGTTTTGTTGCTATTTTAAAGCATATGTATAAAGTCTAAGTGTATATGTCGTAAACAAAAAATTATATTATTAAACTAGTTCCATATGCATGATAGAAACATATTTCAAAGCTTCATCACGAATTTAATTGAGGTATAAAAGAGATTTCTAAGGAAAAGCTTGATATAAGCATGTTTTCACCCTTATTTGCAACAAATACTTGAAATATAGTTTGATGATGATATTGATATAAAAATCCACAGGAATATGTTTATTATGAATATATAATGCGTACTACCTATTTTGACATGGTTTTGAGATTTTGTATAAAAATAATATGATATGGTATAAGGGGAAGCTTGGTTTTCCATAAACTTTATAATACCTCTATAGGCAGTGGCTCTTTCTTGAAATTTTGGGATTAAATGAAAATGAATTTTGTAAATTGGTTTGTATATTTAAAAAGTAGACATCTTAAACTTTTCAATGAGCTATAATGAGCTTAAATCAAAGTTGTATTTTATTTTCTATAAATTTTTAAATTTTTGGATTAGAAACTAGTAAACATGCCAATAGCAATATACCACCCGTTTACCTTAAGTAAACCACTTGTTAACTCTTGTGCTAATTGTAGAAAGTGAACCTACTCTTTTTGCAAAAGTATACTACCAGTTTACTATGGTAGACTAGCTACTAATCTGAACCAAGAACCTAACTTTGCTCACCTCCTAATTCCTTAATATCTTGCAACCTTTCCAACACTATCCTAAGTCATTTATGAATCTTATTAGGGACTAAAACATATAGATTATTTGTATACATTTTATATTATTTTAAGACAAAAATTGTTTACCTTGGTATTCAAAAAGAATTTTGCATATAAACTTTAATGGCACACCAGTGAGATGGATTTGCATATGATTTATTTATGAATGTGGTTGTATGTTGTGCTTAGTTTTAATTGTCCTTATGCACGCCTTAAGATTAAGGGAGTATGGAGCTAACATTAATTGATTCCGAGATTAAAAGATTGTTGATAAGCTTAGAAGGTAGGGATTTTATTACTCATGTTTTATGAGGTTTTGATAAATTAAAATTTTGTTATTTTATGTTGCAAGATATATATATGATATTTTGAATATATATGATTATAACTATAACATTGTGATGTGAAACTCGTCATGTATTGTACAGCGAGGAACATAATGATTCAAAACATGTTGTAAATTGAGAAGCATGGTTAGAAAAACTAACTCTATAAATAACACTTAAATATAGAGAAATAGTGAGACGTAAAGAGGGCAGTAGTTAGGTTCTTAGGCATGAATACACAAAAGGTAAAATAGGAGAGAGGTGATGACACTCCCTTGGGTTAAAAGACCCAAAACGCACTGTATACGAATCGACTTAATGAGAACTCGGGGCTTGATGTCCCCTCACTAGAACACCCTTGAAATGTTTGGAAGGTGATCAAGCGCACCCATTTGGGTTTCGTTGAGTTGAGTGATATAATATTCTACTGTACGGTGGATACAGATGAGCATAATTAAATCCTGAATTAATATGTATATATAAATGTATGGAACTTGGTAAGAGTGATCATAAGATATTCATCAGAATTGAACATGATAAAATTGATGAATAATGATGAGAACTAACTAACCATGTAGGTTTTAATGTGGTAAGGATAAAAACCTAAAGGTGAGTAATGATTTTCCCTACCAACCATGTTGTCGCTCATTCCCTTATATTTTTATCTTTTTAGGACTCACTAAGTGTGAGGTGGCTATAAGGAAAATAATTGAGGAAGCTATGTAGCTATATTACTTTGGGTTGCTTTAATTGTTAAGAATGTTCTTCATGATAATGTAATGAAACACCCGTTATTTTAACAGGTATGATTTTTGTAAAAATCATATGAATAAAATATCACTTTAGTATTTTTACTAAGTCACCGTAGTAAATATTTTAAATCTACCTATCACTCACTTATATCAGTCTTGTCCTACTACATTAATGCTCAATTAAATAGCATCCTTATCATTTGGAGACATAGAATTAATTCACCTCAACTACCAGAAGACATCGATATGTTTTCTCAACCACCTTTTTAATGCTTCCTTCATCTTCTTCTACAACATACCCCATTTGTCCCCTCAATTATGTTGACATTATTTGCTAAAAGTCTCCGTGGGAGACATGATAACATTTTCTTTTAATGCTCATTTAATTCTATCCCGCTCCTCAATTAATTTGATGCCTATATATTCAACCATCACCACTCTCTTCTCTAGTTTCTCATTCTCTCCTTTCTTACTTCAATTTCCAACTAAAGACACAAGACATAAAGCTCTCTTTGCA
>CAMOHE010054167.1:39864-131132 GCA_946598075.1 Artocarpus hirsutus | reverse complement strand
ACCCGAGGCTTTCAAATTCCATAATCCAACTAATGCAGACAATTTAGTAAAATTGGTACACCCCTTATACACTGGTGTCTCTGCATCATTCATCATTGTCTCAAATAAATCCGGACGGTGCACAAAGTGTTCTTCTAAATCACTGACCATGTTAACCACATTGTCTTCATCCTCCATATTATCCTCCACAATAGATTGCTTTTCTTTACTTAGAAAAGTTGGATTGAAATTAGACTGGCCATGAAAATGCCACGTTTGATAACTACTTATGATTCCATTTCGAAATAAATGTCCTCTAACAATTGTAATTGGATGAAATCTATGGTTTCTACATTGAACACAAGGACATCAAATTTTATCACCATTTGCATGACTTTTGGCAAAATCCAAGAACTCTTCCACACCATTCACATACTCTCTAGACAATCGAAAATCCCAGATCCATTTCCTATCCATTTTGCAATTCCTAAATCAAAATAATAAATAGCAAATATTCATGAATTAAAATTATTTTCACAATTTATATATATACCCACCTACATATATTAATTAATCATAAAAAAAAATCACCCATCATAAAACAAGTTACACATACTCATTATAAAATGAAGAAATCATACCCATGATCCACAATACAAACTTCATGGAATAAACAATAAAATCAACAACTATTTATCAATTTAGATTAATTATACATCACAATCAACAACTATTTATCACTTTCTACAAAAAACTTACAAATTGCGCTGAGATTAAGGAGTGTGGAGGCACAGAGAGACGGTGGCAGTTGATTCGGACGGGTCTGTGTTTGTATTTGTGAAGCGTGTTTTTAAAATGTGTCTAAATGTCAAGGTTGGAAAGGGAGTTATAAGTAAACTACCACGACGGTTTTCTCAAAAAAACCATCGTGGAAGATACCACGACAGTTTCTCAAGAAAATCGTCGTGGTATCTCAATATACCATGACGGTTTTCTTGAGAAACATCGTGGTATCTACATATACCATGACAGTTTTTTGATAAAACTGTCGTGGTACATTAAATATACCATGACGGTTTTCTCAAAAAACCATCGTGGAATCTCTATTATTCCACGACGGTTTTTTGAGAAAACCGTCGTGGTATCTCAGCCATCGTCCCACGATAGTCTTCATTTTGGCGGGCGTAACTTGCCACGCATTTTTTACCTTACCACGATGATTTTTAGGAAACGGTTATGAAATAAAGGTCATGTAATCGTTAATTTCTTGTAGTGTCCTACACTTGATCTAGGCATTACATTCTGCTTCTTACTTCTCTATGTCACAAGGTTTCCTCTAAGAAAAGTGCAATAGCCTGAAATAGATCTTTTGTTGATAGGTGAGACTACATAATCCACATCAGTGTATCTCTCAAGTGCTAATTCATCATTTCTTCTAAATAAAATGCCCTTACAAGGATTTGTCTTTAGGTAATGTAGTATTCTGTAAATTGCCCATAGGTGAATTTCTTTCAGATCTTGCATAAACTGGCTTACCATTCTTATAACATAAGTAATGTTTGGTCTAGTATAAGCTAGATATATGAGCTTTCCTACTAGTCTCTGGTACATTTCCTTGTCAACAACAAGATCTTCTTTTGCTTCTCCTAGCTTATGATTTGGCTCCATTGGTGTGAATGCTGGTTTACATGCTATCTTTTCTATCTCCCATGGAAGATCCGTGACATATTTCTACTATGAAATAACGATGCCTCTGCTTGAGTGAACTACTTCAATTCCCAAAAAGTACTTCAATCTTCCAAACTCTTTTATTTCATACTCCTTAGCTAGACATTTTTAGTCGTAATTATATCATTAACATATACTAGTAGTGCTATTACTCTTCATGAATCCAAGTGCTTGATGAAGAATGTGTAATTTCCTTGACTTTACCTAAACCTGGTGGCAAGCATGGCTTTGGAAGATCTACTGAACCAAGCCCTTGGAGATTGCTTAAGACTATACAATGCTTTCTTTAACTTGTAGACTTTATTATTTGTCATGTGCCCCTTGAATCCTAGAGAAATTTCCATGTATATTTCCTTCCAAGTTGCCATGAAGGAAGATATTTTTGACATAAAATTGATCCAAATACTAGTTGAAATTAGCAGCTAGTGATAAAAAAACTCTAATTGTTGTAATTTTTGCCATTGGAGCAAACATATTCTGATAGTCAACCCATAAGTTTGTGTGTACCCCTTGGCTATAAGTTTGGACTTGCATATTTCCAGAGAGCCATTTGACCTGTATTTTATAGTGAACAACCACTTGTATTCCACTGATTTTTTCTCTGGTGGTAAGTCAACGACTTTCCATGTTTGGTTCTTCTCTAGTGTATGCATTTCTTCTCTTATAACACTTTTCCATTTCTTCTCAAATAAAGCCTCAGATATTGTGTTAGGAATATGGATTGTATTTAATCTAACTTGGAAGTTCTTGTGTAAAGGTGAGAATTTATCAAGGGACACAAACTTCACTAGATGATATAGAGGGTGTTTAGTGCATTCCCTTTATATCTTTTTTTCATAGCAATAGGAAAGTCATGATCATGTGCAACCTAAGGAAAAGGAGTTTCTAGTTCTGCACTTACCTCATTTCCAAAAGGGGGTGGTGAGTCTTGTACTTGCTTTGGAGCAAGATCTGGGTCTAGACGTCTTAAGTAAACCTAGTCAAATCTGAACACATCACGAAGTGCTTTATTCCCTATCATAGGTTTGACGCATAAAGAGGTTGGCTCACTTTGGGACGACTTAGGCAAAGGAGGTGTATTTGTTGCAAGAGATGTAGGTAGTGTTGTGGAGTATAATTCAAGCAAAAGCAAGTCACGGTCCTTATCTTTAATAGTTGACAAAGACTCTCCCTAAAGATAAGGTTGAGTGAAATAGGGTGTTTGTTCTTTAAAAGTAACATCAACAAAGAGAAAAAAATTTCTTGATGGGTGAATGATAATACTTGTGCCCCTTTTGTGTTGAAGAATAGCCTATAAAGTCACACTTAATAGCTTTAGGATCTAACTTCCCCCTTGTTGGGACTATAAACATGAACAAAAGTAGTGTATCTAAAAATTTGAGCAGTAAGGTTATTTGTCATTTCTAAGTCAGGATAAAATTGCAACAGTGTTTCTATTGGTGTTTTAAATCCCAAAATCCTTGAAGGCAATCTATTGATTGTATATGTAGTCAACTTCCCCAATGGTTTTTTGGAACATGTTGGTGGGAAAGAAGGGCTTGGTAGTGGCTAGTAAATGGCCATTCTTCTGCTCTATAATTCCATTCTATTGTGGGGTGCTATTGCAAGAGGATTCATGAATAATGCCTTCTTTTAGAAAATATAGAGATAAAACTTATTTGACATAATCTCGTGCATTATTTGATCTAAATATTTTTATTTTAATCCTAAACTGATTTTGAATCATGTTATTTAAAAATACACTACTAACATTAGATTTGAATGTTAGGAGAATGATCCAAGACACTCTAGTACAATCGTCAATAAATGAAACAAACCAACATGAGCCAAACACATTTGGAATTATAAAAGGTCCCTAAATATCACTGTGAATCAAATAAAACTGAAAGGAATTTTTTTACAATTTTTGATGGGAAAGGATGCATATTTATGTTTAGCAAATGCACAAACATTACAAGGAAAATGTTCATTTCCTAAACCCTTAAATAAAACTTGAAACATAGTTTTTAAAATTCCAAATGATGGATGTCTTGATCTAAAATGACAAAGCTAAATAAAGTATTTATTAGATGATGATAAGAAAAACTAAAAAAAATTATTTCTAACAATATTTGATTTTTTTGGTTCCCTAAGATAGTATAGCCTATCTCTCTTCTTATCAAGTTCAATCCTCTTTCTGAATCTTGGTCTTGAAATAGACAATAGGAAGGGTGAAAAAGCATATTACAGTTTAAATCATGGGTGAGTAATTTTATCGATATCAAATTCATGGATAATTTTGGAACGAAGCACATCTTTTAGAACCAAGGATGGACAAATATAGATATCTCCTAGGCCAGCAATGGTGGTAAGGGACCCCCCTGCAACAACTATATTTCAACTATTTGGACAAGGTGTATAAATAACAAGGTGTATAAACGAATATTTTTTTTATTCATTTTTAGAATAACAAAGGGATAAGGAATGCAGAGTATATCTCTTCCCCATATATCTGATATGGTGGTTATTTCAAATTTAAAATTATTTGAAAAATAACAAATTGCTCATACATAAAAAGGTAAAAATAACAGTTATCTCTATAAATCTATCATTCACGTAACTTTTGCTGAAAACTTAAAGAGAAAAATTGAGAGCTCTTTTGTAAAAAAAAAAAATTACTATCTCATTGTTGAGTATATAGCAGATTCAAAAAAGTATGAAGTTAATTTATTCTTATAGTGTGACGCCCACTCGTTTTTCTATTGGTGTGGAAGCTTAGGTTGGAAGATCGTGGTGTCAAAGAAGAAAGCTAAGATACCTTGATAGTCTTCAAAAAGGTTGGTAAAAATTCCCAAAGCTTTCTATTATTAATTGAAATTATATAGCTATTCCCAATAAACAAAATTTTTCAAAAAATTTTTGTTTGTCAACGATAAGTTGCTTCCGCTATGTTTCAGATCTAATTCCAAACAATGGCATCAAAGCAGATTACAGCATATATAATTTTAATTAACATGATTTTATTTTGATAATATCATGTTTTTGATGTATGTTTGTGGACACTTTGCATCTTTGTGAATTTTATTCAAGTGATTGATGGTTATTTTATGAATGGATTTTTGGTTGTTAATTATATGGTCCTTTTGAATTGCTAATTTTATTGCTAGTTTGATTATATCAAATCTGTGTAAGCCCATTAAGAGGCATAAGCTTTTTGTAATTTATTATTATTATTATTATTATTATTTTCCTTCACTTGCTGCACCTAAAAGCCAACTTATCTATACCCGCATGCTTCCATCCATGAGAGTTGCCTTCACTAATGTGCATTCAATGCACCTGACAAGTAGTAGATTGAAAGACCAATTTAAAAAAAGGAGAGTAAGGATATTAATGCACTATGTGGAATGCATTTAACGCACTTATGTGCAATATGAAGGCCCACGTGCTATATGCATATATATATATATATTAAAAAAATGATGGTATGACTTGCTTTTAAGTGCTATTCACGCGTGCATTAAATAATGACTTTGAATGTGCATCTTTACTGCACATAGATGTGTAGCTTTTAATAAAAAAAAGGGAAGGAATTGACTTGCACATTAGTGCAGTGCATGTGAAGTGCACATATTTAATATAAAAAAGGGGGCACTTATATTTTTTTTGTTTACTGCACATCTACCGAGAAGAATAATAAATGTTGCACATGAAGAAGATGAAAAAGAAGAAGTCCATTGGGTCACCTGGCCTAGTTGAGAACTTGGGCCTATCAAATTTTTATAAGGTAACCCTGTAGATTGTTGCACTATAACATTAGAGCTAGGAATTATGTATGATTACAAGAAGACCACTGTATTTTTTTATCTTTTTTTTTCATGGATTGTAATTTTAATTATCAAAAAGACCCGATCAAAAATCTAATATTTATTTTCATGCTTTAATTTCATATGATGATTGTGGTAACATATTCATGCATTATTACATATCATCTAGGAAAGTGCCCACTTATAGTTATTGTAACATGACATGCATACACTTGCATATTATTTCATTTTTTATAAAGTTGTTTATAATATGATTTAATATGTGTTAGAATTAATTTAATGAGATTAAATTAATTGGGTTGGTTTTATAGAATCTTAATTTATTTTATTAATCAACCAAATAATGTGAATTTAGTTTTAATAGTTAAAACTTGGCAAAATTCACATTAATTCTAGGCTATCTAATTTTAAATTGTTTAATGTTGGGTAGCTTAGATAATTCATAACAAATTTAGATTTTTAGAAAACCTAGTAATTTATTTAAGTGTAAGTAGAATGGGATTCTATTAACACATATATATAACCTAGTAATAAAAAAAATTATTTACTAGAATTGTGAAACATATGATGTTTTATAAGATAAAACACATCTTCTAAAATAATGAGTGGGAGAAGGTAATATGACAATATAACCTACGGCCTCCACTGTTAGCACAACACTGTGATATTTAGGTGGCGCCTCACGATGCTTTGATTTCATCTTCCCTACAGAGGGTGTCCATTTAATTCAATAACAAGGTTGGCTTCCAAGAGATAGGATTTTATAATGTATTTCAAAATTGACCTACCCTATAGCGGCAATTTTGAGTTAAGTTGTTAAAATCTGAAATAGTGGGTTACACTCATAAAGATATAATTAAATTGTTAATTATATCTTGGCCAAAATAAATGATTATTAATAAATATAGAAAATATGAGACATTTTGTACATATTTATTAATTGAGAATGTCTTAATTCAATTCATAAATGATTAGACCTACCCTATGACAGTACTTCATTTATTAAAATTGAATAATCATGAATTAGTAAAATATTTTTTTTGTGTGTCTTTCCATATGCATCATGCATCACGTTTACTATTCCAAAACATATATTTATGATGTTTATGCAACCATTTAATTTATGTTATTTTATTTATTTATTACAACAATAATATTTAATCCAATCATTGCTATTCTCTCAAATGAAAAATTAACCGAAGATAATTTTGTCAAGTGGAAGAGTAACATGAATATAGTACTAATTTGTGAAAATTACAAGTTTGTCCTAATGGAGGAATGTCCTCCATCGCTTACTGCTAATGCCCCTCGTAATGTACGAGAAGCATATGATCGTTGGATCGAGGCAAACAACAAGGCCCGCTGCTTCCTTTTGGCTGGCATGTCTGACGTGCTTAGGATGAAGCACAAAAGCATAGAGACAGCTTATGAGATAATGTAGTCTCTGTAAGACATGTTTGGCAAACCTTCTGAAAAGGCACATCATGAAGCCGTTAAGGCTGTAATGAATGCCAAAATGAAGGCAGGGGTCTCGATCAGAGAACATTTCTCAACATGGTTAACTATCTCCATAAGGCCGTAGTGAATAGGGAGGTGATAGACGAAGCCACACAGGTGGGGATGATTTTGGAAACCCTCTCCCCTGCATTCCTTCAGTTCAAAAGTAACTATTTCATAAACAAGCTGAAATATAATATGACTGAGTTGCTTAATGAGCTGCAAACCTTCGAGTCTATTTCGAAAGAAAAGACTAAAGAAGGTGAGAGAAATGTTGTAGACTCAACCCTCTTCTTCTACTCGAAAGAATAAGAAGACAAAAAAGACTGAAGGAAGTGGTAGGTCTAAAAATGGGGGGCAACATAAGAAGAACAGAATCAACAACAACAAAAAGAACTCAAAACAAAAGAAGCCTAAAGGAAAATGTTTCCATTGCGGTGTAGTTGGGCACTGGAAGAGAAACTACAAGAAGTATCTTCAGGAGCCCAAAAAAAAAAAGAACAATGGTAAATCAGATTTACTAATTTTAGAAGCTTGTTTAGTTGAAGACGATACTTCACCCTAGATAATTGATTCAGAGGCAACTAACCATGTTTGTTCTTCTTTGTAGATGCTTAATTCTTCAAGAGAGCTTGTCAACAGGGAACAAACGATGAGAATGGGAACGTGAAAGGTTGTTTCGGCAAGAGCAGTGGGAGTCGTTAAACTTTATTTTAGAAATAAGTTTTTAATTTTAGACAATGTTTATTACATTCCTATTTTTCATAGAAATTTGATTTCTGTTTTCAGGTTGTTTGAACAAATGTTTAATGTTTCTTTTAATAATAATTATGTTAATATTTCTAGAAATGGTTTGGATATTGTTCTACGCATTTGGAAAATGGACTTTACACTTTAAGGCCCAACAAAAAATCACTACTCAATACCAAAATGTTCAAAGTTGAACAACCAAAACCCAAGAAGCAAAAGGTTTCTTCTGATGATGAAACATACCTATGGCACCTTCGATTAGGTCATGTTAACCTTGACAAAATTAATAGACTAGTAAAGTATGGTCCTTTAAGAGAACTAAAAGTTAGTTCTCTACCAGTTTGTGAATATTGTCTTAAAGGCAAAATAACTTAAAGGCCTTGCTCTGCAAAAGGTGAAAAGGCCAAGGAACCACTTGAGCTAGTACATTTGGATGTCTCTAGTCCATTGAATGTACAAGCACATGGTGTTTACAAATATTTTGTCAAATTTATTGACGATTATTCGAGGTATGGATACATGTACCTAATGCAAAGGAAATCTGAAACTTTTAAAAAGTTCAAAGAATTCCAAGCAGAAGCTAAAAAGCTAATAGGAAAGACGGTGAAGACTCTTCAATCTAATCGAGGAGGAGAATACCTTGATATTGAATTCAAGGACTATATGACAGAACATGGTATTCTATCACAACTCAATACACCTGGAACACCACAACAAAATGGTGTTGTAGAGAGAATAAATCAGATGTTGCTTAATATGATGAGATCCATGCTCAGCTACTCAACATTACCCACTTCATTTTGGGGATATGCACTACAAACTACAATATATCTTCTGAACATAGTTCCATCTAAGTCTATTCCAAAAACACCTTTAGAGTTATGGAATGGTCGTAAACCTAGTATGCGACATATCCTTATATGGGGGCGTCCAATACATGTGCTTAAGGAAGGCCAAGAAGTTGAAACCATGTTCAGAAGTATGCTTGTTTGTGGGATACCCAAAGTGAATGAGCGGAGGTTTGTTTTATAGTCCACAAGAAAAGAAGGTATTTGTATCGATAAATGCCACTTTTCTCAAGAGTGATTATACAACAAACTATAAAGCTCGTAGCAAAGTTGTACTCGAAGAGTTACTTTCTGATTAGATTAGACAGCAATCGACAACCATTGTCGAAGGATAAAATCAGGAGACCACATCTCTAGATCAGAATATCATACCACCTCGAAGTAGTGAGAGGGTTGTGAGACCACCTGCTTGCTACAAGGAAATTGGAGAAGCACATGTTGCTATCTTTAATAGTGGTGAGGATGATCCATTGACATATTGTGATACAATAGAAGATTATAAGAACGAGAAATGGCTGGAGGCTATAAACCTTGAAATGGAGTCCATGTACTCTAATTCACTCTAGGAACTTGTAGACCTACCTGAATGGATAAAACCCATAGGGGTGCAAGTGGATCTATAAGAAGAAAAGAGGAGTGGATGGGAAAGTTGAAACTTTCAAAGCTAGGCTTGTGGCAATGGTTATACCTAAAAGGATGGAGTTGACTATGAAGAACTTTCTCGCCCGTAGATATGCTTAAATCCATTCGGATTCTTTTATCTATTACTGCATGTATTGATTATGAGATATGGCAAATGGATGTCAAGACTACCTTTTGAATGGCTATCATGAGGAAAGCATCTATATGGTGCAACCAAAAGGGTTTGTAGTCAAAGGTTGTAATGCCCCCTTACGGACGTCACAGGAACCGTTAACTTTCATAGTCATCTCTTATTTATTTGATGAGAAGACCTAAACTTGTAAGTATTATCTAATTATTATCCTAGGATTTTTGGCGTAAATTTTTTTTTATTATTTAACATTACCATGTGAACATATGCGCTTAAAATTTTGAATTATTTTATTAAACAATTGAATTATTTCTAAACCTGAATTACTAGTACTATTCAAGATCACATTTTTTTAAATAAAAGCAATACTTACTTACATTAAATTGTTTTCCTCCTCGGTTAGCCCGACAGAATACTCAAGGTATTCGGCTAATCGACTACCTGCAAAAATAGTCAATTTAACATAATAAATATGAAACATGAATCAAATTACTACCTATAAATTATTACAACCCAAAGTCCATAAATATATCTCATAATGTGCGTAATTAAAATTAAAATTAGCAATTATTAACGTTTTATTTCTTGTTGTAATTCCATGATCCAACAACACTATCTTTACACACACATCTGTCTGTCTATCCTCCATTCATAACTATAGCCTTACCTCTTATCTACAACATAATTAACTTATGTAAGCATTAAGCTTAGTAAGTACATTATGTAATCTCACAAAACATTACTGCAACTTTAACCATAGCATGAATCATTACATCTTTAAAATAGTCATCATAGTGCATATAGCACGCTTTGTAAGAACATATCCTCCCTTTTTCCTTTTTCCATATTAAAACATTTATTTTATTCTTTAGGCCCTGGTATTGCCCCATTAACATCATTAGAGCATGCCGTCACCAAAGGAGAAGGGTAGCTAATTCCAAACCAAACGTGACAAGTCCGCCTTGTGGGACAAACATCATTATCATCATCGTCGTCGTCATTGGGTGTGCAACACCTAAATTAGGTGATACATATACTTATATATACATATATTTTTTTTTGAAAACGTCATATGCATCATGAAATGATGATGTAAACATCTATAAAAAGACATTCTTCATAACCATGGTAAAAGGAGTCTTTTGAATGAGAAATGCATAAATGTTAATAACATAATAAAACATAACATTTCTCAAAACTTTTCACAATTCTTAATCATGTTGTAGGTGAGAATGTACTTACCTGATTTGCTTGCTTACTAAATCTTAAATTTACATGACATTGCCATGGTTCTCGATGTGCTCACCTCTTAAAGTGTTCATGTCAATCATTCATATACATATGGAAATTAATTTCTAACACCATAATATCATATAATACCATTTACGTCACATACTTATTAACATAAAATCTGCCCATAGTAAAAAAATCTGCCTGACCTTTAAATGCTCAAAGCTCTATACTTACAATTTACATGCAATTAAAAGTTGGAATTTTACAGGGACAAAGCTAACACATAAACATAATACCATGATTTGTCATTGGTCATAAAAATTTCATTTGTTAATTAAAATAAATATCTTATTTAAGAACATCAAATATGCTAGCACACAGTAGACAGTGAGCAGCCTAAAATGAAAATTATGTATTAAAGTATCTATATCATAAAATAATTTAACAAAAATATTAATTATAATAGACATATAAAACTATAATATATCCAAAATTTTAGCTTAAAATAAAATCAAAATACACATTTGAAGCCGGTGGTAAAACTGACTTTATAAACATAGAGTAGTGAACACCTTATAACTAGCATTTAAGAAAAATATCATGAAAATTATTTTGACCTCAAAATTTTTATGACATCCTATATACATGTATATACAATACTAGAAAAATTCCCGTAGCCAAAAAATTTCATTTAGTTATAATAAAAGTCATAAACTCAGAGGTCTAAAATTTACAAGTTCATAGTCATGAAAACCTAGTTTGAAGAAAGTCTAATAACTCACAAAATATACATGACATTACTACAAAACTCTCGAAATCACAACCTAATATATTCACGAATAATTCTTCCAAATTTCATCAAATTCACCATTCATTTGCCCCTTGAACATAAATCATGTTTTTGTACTACTTTGTCGATAAACAGCAATTTAACCATGAGTGGTAGAGAGTAAAAATTTAATATCTTAGCATAGAAAATTCCAAATAATTTGAAACTGGGAGCAACATCACAAAAAATATACTTGAACATCATATTAAAATTTCATGGAAAATGGAAGCTTATAGACAAAGTTATGGTAGTCAGATTCTAAGAAATAAAATGAACACAAGTTAAACCTAGAGTAAAATGCTCACTTGTTTATGGAGCTTGCTCTATGACCTTTGAATTTGGCTAAGAACAATTTGAGGATTTCTTGATGCTTCTCTATGTCCTTGTGGCAAATATGGAAGAGGGAAAGATGTAGAAAACATGGACAATATGGGTTGAAGTAGTTTGAGAGACGTGTATGTGAAGGAAATGAGTGTCTTGGGTGAGTTTGAGTGGTTTTCTCTTTTGGAAACAAAATTTTCTGAACTTGGGTGAGGGAATCAGTGGGAATGAGATGGAGAAATGGAAGAAGAGGTCTATGATTAAGTGGGGGACATGATAATATTTTCTCATCCTATCATGTAATAATTTTCTAAATAGCTCAACCAATTATCAACAAAAGAAATAATAAAATAACAATTGGTGTTGGATTCCATTATTTCATTCGGATCCCATCCTTAGACAACACAATATGACAACTTGTTGTCCACATCCAACATTACACTCACAATCATCCAAGCTGGTGCACAAAGCATCCATGCAACCATCTAAGTGCTTGATGCACTAAATACTTCCATCAAAACATATCCGGCAACACTCACATATGTTAGATACTAGTTGCCATCACCATCGTCATATAATATCTAATAGTATTTAATCACTACATATATAATATATTTGTATGTATATACATTATGCTTACCATTTGTTGCATGGCAACTTTGCCCACACACACAACATTGGTATATTAATATATAACATGTATTAATGTATGCTATACAATGTATATGACATTATTTTATTGTGTTTAATCAATTCTTACTTCATGGAAATTTACATATATGTGCACTATGTATATTTAATCATTGCATAAAAACAATTCATTCATTGCAACATCATAAAATGTATCATATAATATCATAATTCTTATAGTTAGGTACCATATTCTTCATATATGAATAAAACATTAATTTAAATTTATTATGCTTAACATCATTTTTGACATGAACATCCTGAGTACATCAATTCCACGTGACTGTCACCGGTCAGAATAAATAGTTAATAATATTATTTCATGAAAAATTCACATAACACCATTAAATCTAAAGTACCAATCGTTACAAATAAATTGGCAGTTGTTACAAAGGTCAAGAGCAAAAAGTTTGCAAGTTGCAAAGGTCCATCTATGGACTGAAGCAAGCTTCAAGATCTTAGAACTTGAGATTTGATAAGGGGATCAAATCTTATGGTTTTGATCAAAATATTGATGAAATTGTGTATACAAGTACATCAAAGATAAGAAGGTGGTCTTCTTAGTTCTTTATGTGGATGATATTCTACTCATTAGGAATGATATAGGCATATTATCTAGTGTAAAGAAATGGCTCACCAACCAATTCCAAATGAAAGATTTGAGAGAGGCAAGTTATGTTCTTGGAATCCAACTCATAAGAGATCGCAAGAATAAATTGTTGGCACTGTCTCAGGCATTGTACATCGATAAGGTGCTTATCAGATTTTTGATGCAAAACTCTAAGAAAGGTAATTTACCTACACGTCATGGAGTTTATCTTTCAAAAGAGTAGTGTTCTAAGACACCTCAAGAGGAAGAAAACATGAGATGGGTACACTATGCATCTACAGTGGGAAGTCTAATGTACGTCATGCTGTGTGCGAGACCTGGCATTTGTTATGCAGTAAGTATAGTTAGTCTGTACAATCCAACCTATAATTAGATCATTGGGCGGCAGTTAAGTACATTCTCAAGTATCTCAAGAGAATGAGAAACTATATGCTGGCATATTCTAGTAAGAATTTGATTCCCATTGGATACACTGATTTTGATTTTTAATCAGATAAAGACACATGTAAATCTACATCTGGATCAGTGTTTACTTTTAGTGGTAGAGCCATAGTTTGGAGAAGCACTAAACAATCATGTATTACTGATTCGACGATGGAAGCTAAATATGTGGTTGCTTGTGAAGCAGCTAAAGAAGCTGTTTGGCTCTACAAGTTCTTAAGTGATCTGGAAGTCGTTCCAAGCATGGATAAACCACTCACACTATATTATGACAACAGTGGTGCAGTAGCAAATTCAAGAGAACCTAGAAGCCACAAAAGAGGAAAGCATATAGAGCAAAAGTATCATTTGATTAGAGAGATAGTACATCGAAGCGATGTGAAAGCTGTGAAGATAGCATCGGATAACAACCTTGCAGACCCTTTCACCAAGACGTTACCTGCAAAGAGCTTCGAGACACACTTGGAAGGCCTAGGTCTTAGAAACCTGTCTCACCTGGTTTAGGGCAAGAGGGAGATTGTTGGGTTTGGTAACTTAAAAGCTATGACATTGTACATATTGTTAATAAATAAATAAAGTGACATTTATAATTATTTTGGTTGTTTATATGTGTTGTGAATACATTTATAAACATCAAGAAAATTTCATGATTATTTATGTGACTACAAATTTAGCATATAAGTGTTATACGCTTAGCGATAAAATTTATAGATAATAATTAAAATAGACTGTAATAATTAATTAAATTTTGCGATCTTTAATTAAATATTACAAGTATGGTGTAATCTCATTTAGAATGAAAAAGTCATTATCTAGACTATTAATGTAGAGACATTAGATTGGAGGTGCTTTATATAATAAGATTATATAGGACTAGACTAGATAAATTATAAATATCTAATAATCATCTGTTACAAATAGAGCATTTAAATTTATTACTATGATGATCATATATATGACAGTCTTAATCTTAAGTATTCATTAGACTCCTATTCATGAAATTATGTTTTTTGACTTACTTGGTAAGATTTGTTTAAGCACAGATCATAACTTAGTATCTTGGAAACATAATGTAATAAATGGCTAGGAATAATATTATACAGATATGGAATCCATTCCTTCCTTATGAAAGTTAGAAAAATAGTTCTCTTGAGTGATGATTCGAGGTTTAAATAGTAGAGTGCTCGTTCATAATAAGATTATGAATTAACTATTCATTAGAGAATTATTGGAACTCAAGGATAAAGAAATAATTAGAGAGATTAACGGAAATTGAACCTAGCTCTTATTATGAACTATTTATACAAGACTGACTTATATGTAATGATTATATCAATGGGCTACTTGCTAATTTTCTTTGAGTAATTTTACTATAATCTCAAGAGTTCAGTTTCAGGTTTTTAGTGGAGTAACACTAAAACTAATAAATTTGACACATTAATTAAAGAGATTGATTAATTGTCAAATTTATTAGAGATTGGGTTATAGGTCCATAAGTCCCCAATGTCACATCTATGATACTATATTAGATTTAATGCATAAAATGAATTATACATATTTAGTTTAGAATTATTGAATTTTGAATTAATTATTTCACACTTGAATTATTAATGTGACATAGAAAAATGTTCTCTATGACACATAATGTAATGTGATAAATGTTCTCACATTTAATTAAGCATTAGCTAATTAATTAATTGATTATATTTAACTAATAAGATTAGTTAAAAATGGTTTTTAAATTAATTAATTAAAAATATTTAAATAATGACATTATTTGAATATAATTTTAATTTTGTGTGTGACATATGTGTGGTAGGACCACCTTTTGTCTTTTCCGAAATTGACACAAAATTAAATAATTAATTAATTAATTTAAAAATCTAATTTTAAATAAATGTGGTTTATTTTTGAATTTTAATATATATATGTATGTTTTTGAACCAAATCTTATATTTATATATATATATGTAAAAGATTTATTATATATTTTTATATATATAAAAGAATGTTCAGTAAACATTCTTTATGTAAAATAAAAAAAATGTAAACATGAGTTTACGTTTACATAAACGTTTTATGTGTGTGTATATATATATACCCCTAATAAAAGTTAAATGAATATTTTTTTTATTCGTTTTTAGAATAACAAAGGGATAAGGAATTAAAGTATATCCCTTCCCCATATATCTAATATGGTGGTTATTTCAAATTTGAAATTAATTAAAAAATAACTAATTGTCTAGATATATAAAGGTAGAGATAACAGTTATCTCTACAGATCTATCATTCGGGTAATTTTTGTGGAAAACTCAGATAGAAAAACTAAGAGATCTTTTGTAAAAAAAAGTCTGCTATCTCATGTGTTAAGTACATAGCAGATTCAAAAAAAGTGTAAGGTTAATTTATTCTTATAGTTTGTCGCACACTCGTCTTTCCATTGGTGTGGAGACTTGGCTTGAAAGATCATAGTATCAAAGAGGAAAGCTAGGATACCCTGATAGTCATTAAAAAGGTTGATAAAAATTCTCAAAGCTTTCTATTATTAATTAAATTATGTAGCTATTCCCGATGAACAAAGTTTTTTATAAAATTTTTGTTTGTCAACGATTCATTGCTTCTGCTGTGTTTCATATCTAATTCCAACATTAAGTTATGTTTAAATCCTTATAACCTAGAATAAAAAAAAAATGCAAGAAAAAATAGAGCAAAATAATACTTGGAGACTAAAAACAAGCATATATTAATAGTGGACTAATGTAATTCTTTACTTGGAGACTTAAAACAAGCATATATTAATAGTGGACTAAGTCAAAAGATTACATTTATATCATATAAGTACCATGAGCTAAATGTTGGGATTGGTGCACAATAAGCGTTGACATTGTACATATTGTTGATAAATAAATAAAGTGACATTTATAATTATTTTGAGTGCTCATATGTATTATGAATACATTTATAAATATCAAGAAAATTTCATGATTATTTATGTGACAATAAATTTAGCATATAAGTGTTATATGCTTAGGGATAAAATTTATAGATAAGAATCTAAATAGTTTGTAATAATTAATTAAAGTTTGGGTTCTTTAATTAAATATTACAAGTTTGGTCCAATCTTATTTAGAATAAAATAGTCATTATCTAGATTATTAATGTAGAGACATTGGATTGGAGGTAATTTATATAATGAGATTATGTAGGATTAGACCAAATAAATTATAAATCTCTAATAATAATCCGTTACAAATAGAGTATTCAATTTACCACTATGATGATCATATATTTGACAGTCTTAATCTTGAGTATTCATTAGACTCGTATTTATGACATTATGTTTTTTACTTGCTTGGTAAAATTTGTTCAAGCACAGATCATAACTTTGCATCTTGAAAACATAATGTAATAAATGGTTGAGAATAATATTATACAGATATGGAATCCATTCCTTCCTTATGAAAGTTAGAAAAATAGTTCCATTGAGTAATTATTCAAGGTTTGAACAGTAAAGCGCTCGTTCACAATAAGATTATGAATTATTTGTTCATTACAGAATTATTGCAACTCAAAGATAAAGATATAATAAGAGAGGTAAACGAAAATTAAACCTACCTCTTATTATGAACTATTTATGGAGGGATGACTTATATGTAATGATTATATCAGTGGACTACTCGCTAATTTGCTTTGAGTAATTTTACTACAATCTCAAGAGTTCAATTTCAAGTTTTTAGTGGAGTAACACTGAAACTAATAAATTTAGCACATTAATTAAAGAGTTTGATTAATTGTCAAATTTATTGGAGCTTGGGTTATAGGTTCATAGGTCCCCAATACCACCACTAGGACACTATATTGGATTTAATGCATAGAATAAATGATACATATTTAGTTTAAAATTATTGAATTTTGAATCAATTATTTCACACTTGAATTATTAATGTGACACAGAAAAATATTCTCTGTGACACATAGTGTACTGTAATAAATTTTGTCATATTTAACTAAGCATTAATTAATTAATTAATTGATTATATTTAACTAATAAGTTTAGTTAATTATGGTCTTTAAATTAATTAATTAATTAATTACATTTGAATAATGAGATTTTTTGAATATAATTTTAATTTTGTGTGTGACATATGTGTGGTGGGACCACCTTTTGTCTTTTCCTAAGTGGACACAAAATTAAATAATTAATTTATTAATTTGAAAATCTAATTTGAAATAAATGTGGATTATTTTTGCATTTAGATATATATATATATATGGTTTTAAACCAAATCTTATATTTATATATATATATATATATAAAAGATTTTATTATATATATTTATATATATATATATAAGAACGTTTAGTAAACTTTCTTTACGTAAAAAAACAAAAAAACAAAAACGTGAGTTTATATTTACGTAAACATTTTATTTATATATATATATATATCTAATAAAAGTTAAATGAATATTTTTTTTATTCGCTTGTAGAATAACAAAGGGATAAGAAATGTAGAGTATATCCCTTCCCCATATACTTAATATGGTGGTCATTTTAAATTTGAAATTAATTAAAAAAAATTAATTGCCTAGATATAAAAAGGTAGGGATAATATTTATCTTTACAGATCCATCATTCACATAATTTTTATAAAAAACTCAAAGAGAAAAACTAAGAGATCTTTTGTAAAAAAAAGTCTACTATCTCATGTGTTAAGTACATAGCAGACTCAGAAAAGTATGAGGTTAATTTATTCTTGCAATTTGACGCCCACTCGTCTTTTTATTGGTGTGGAGACTTGGCTTGAAAGATCGTGGTATTAAAGAGGAAAGCTAGGATACCTTAACAGTCTTCAAAAAGGTTGATAAAAATTGCCAAAGCTTTCTATTATTAATTTAAATTATATAGCTATTCCTGATGAACAAAGCTTTTTAGAAAATTTTTATTTGTCAACGATTCGTTGCTTCCGCTGCGTTTCATAACTAATTCCAACATTAAGTTATGTTTAAATCCTTATAACCTAGAAAATAAAAAAAACACAGGAAAAAATGGAGCAAAATATTACTTGGAGACTTAAAACAAGTATATATTAATAGTGGACTAAGTCAAAAGATTACATTTATATCATATAAGTACTATGAGCTAAATGTTGGGATTGGTGCCCAATAAGCGTTGACATTGTATGTATTGTCAATAATAAATAAAGTGACAATTATAATTATTTTGGGTGCTCATATGTATTATGAATACATTTATAAACATCAAGAAAATTCCATGATTATTTACGTAACTATAAATTTAGCAAATAAGTGTTATATACTTAGGGATAAAATTTATAGATAATAATCTATATAGTCTCTAACAATTAATTAAAGTTTTGGAATCTTTAATTAAATATTACAAGTGTGGTCCAATCTCATTTAAAATGAAATAGTTTTATCCAGGCTATTAATATAAAGACATTAGATTGAAGGTACTTTATATAATGAGATTATATAATACTAGACTATGTAAATTATAAATCTTTAATAATCACCCGTTACAAATAGAGCATTCAAATTTATCACTATAATGAACATATATTTGACAGTCTTAATCTAGAGTATTTATTAGACTCCTATTTATAACATTATGTTTTTTGACTTGCTTGTTAAAATTTGTCTAAACACAGATCATAACTTAGCATCTTGAAAACATAATGAAATAAATGGCTAGGAATAATATTATAAAAATATGGAATCCATTCCTTCCTTATGGAAGTTAGAAAAATAATTCTCTTGAGTGATGATTCGAGGTTTGAACAGTAGAGCGCTTGTTCATAATAAAGATAATGAATTAACTGTTCATTAGAGAATGATTGGAACTCAAGAATAAAGATGTAATGAGAGAGGTGAGTGGAAATGAAACCTAGCTCTTATTATGAACTATTTATAGAGGACTAACTTATATGTAATGATTATATCAATGGACTACTTGTTAATTTTCTTTGAGTAATTTCTCTATAAGCTCAAAAGTTCAGTTTCAGGTTTTTAGTGGAGCAACACTGAAACTAATAAATTTAACACATTAATTAAAGAGCTTAATTAATTGTCAAATTTATTATAGCTTGGGTTATCAGTCCATAGGTCCCCAATGCCACCTCTATAACATTATATTATATTTAATGCATAAAATGAATTATACATATTTAATTTAAAATTATTGAATTCTAAATCAATTATTTCACACTTAAGATATTAATGTGATATAGAAACATATTCTCTATGACACATAAAGTAATGTGATAAATGTTGCCTCATTTAACTGAGCATTAGTTAATTCATTAATTGATTATTTAATTAATAAGATTAATTAAATATGTTTTAAATTAATTTATTAATTAATTATATTTGAATAATGAGATTTTTTTAATATAATTTTAATTTTGTGTGGGACATATGTGTGATAGGACGACATTTTATCTTTTACTACATAGACACAAAATTAAATTATCAATTAATTTAAAATAAATGTGATTTATTTTTAAATTTTAATATATATATATAAGATTTTATTATATATTAATATATATATATATATATTACATTTTGAGTTCATTTATGTTTTTAAACATTTACGTAGACTTTGATATATAATATATATATATATGTATATAAAAAAAAATTCAATTTTAAGATTAAAAAAAATAGTTTATGTTTACGTAAAAACGTAAACATACGTTATATATATATATATATATGTGAGTATAAATATAAATATAATTTAAAGAATCAAGATTTGGTTAAAATTACTTAAAAAAGGGTTAAAGATTATAGATTATATCATTTCCCCATATATCTGATATGTGGTTATTTTAGATTTAAAATAAATCAAAATTAATTAATAATAACTAACTGCTCAGATACAAAAAGAGAGAGATAACTCAACAAATCTTTTCATGTAACTTTTATAGAATACTCAGAGATAAAAACTGATAGTTCTTTCTTTGAAAAAAGGTCTGCTATCTCATGTATTGAGTACATAACAAATCTAGAAAAGTGTTAGGCAAATTTATTCTTACAGTTTGATGCCCACTCGTCTTTCTATTGGTGTGGAGGCCTAGCTTGGAAGATTGTAATGTCAAAAAAGAAAACTACGATACCTTAATAGGTCTTCAAAAGGTTTGTAAAAATTTTCAAAGCTTTCTATTATTAATTAAAATTATATAGCTATTCCCAATAAAGAAATTTTTCAAAAAAATTTTGTTTGTCAACAATCCGTTCCTTCCACTACGTTTCATGTTTATTTCCAACAAATGATATCAGAGTGGGTTATAGTATATATAATTTTAATTAACATGATTTTATAATATCATGTACTTGATGCACGTTTATGGGCACTTTACATTTTTGTAGTTTTTATTCATGTGGTGAATGGTTATTTTATGAATGGATTTTTAGTCGTTAATTATATGGTCCTTTTGGATTGGTAATTCTATCTTCAGTTTGATTAAATTAAATTTATGTAAGCCTATAAAAGGACATAGGTTTTTTGTAATTTATTATTATTATTATTATTATTATTATCTCTTTTCCTTTTTTTTTTCTTTTCTTTCTCTCACTTGCTCCACGTGGGCTACCAAGAGCTATCTTAATTAATGTGCATGAGATGCACTTACTTGAATGGCCATATTATAATTAAAAAAATAAAAGCTCACAAGTTTGTACTATGCATTTAATGCACTCTGAAAGTTCAAAAGTTGAACTTCACACATAATGTGCAATTCATGCCTGCACGTGAATAAACATAAAAAAGAAAAAGTGTACATAAAGCAGCCTTCTACACACACATATATTAATATATAACCTGCACGTAACAACACACATGAAGTGCTCCTATATCATCACACGATGGAAGTTGGAGAAAAAGAAGAATGTGTCTGCTGGTTTATCTTCAAAAAACAATTGGATTACTGGGTCTTTTTTTGAACATAGGCCAATTTTTTAAAGTAAACGACTGGTTGTTTAATGCAGTAAACTGCTTAGTGAAGACTACTTCAATAGAGCTAGGAATTATGTATAATTATAAGAAGACCCTTGTAATTTTTTTAACTTTTTTATGGGTCGTAATTTCAATTATCTAAAAGGACCCAATCAAAAATCTATTATTTAGCTTCATGTTATTATTTTATGTGATAATTGTGATAACTTGTTTATGCATTTAACATGTCATCTAAGAAAGTACCCACTTATAGTTATTGTAACATAACATGCATACACTTGCATAGTATTTTAATTTTTTTTATAAAGTTGCTTATAAAATGATTTAATATGTGTTAGAATTAATTTAACGAGATTAAATTAATTGGGTTAGTTTTATAGGATTTTAATTTATTTTATTAATCAACCAAATAATGTGAACTTATTTTTAATAATTAAAACTTGGTAAAATTCATATTAATTCTAAGTTATCTAATTTTAAATTGTTTAATGTTGGGTAGCTTAGATAATACATAATAAATTTAGATTTTTAGAAAATCTGGTAATTTATTTAAATGTAAATAGGATGAGATTCTATTAACTCAAAATATAACCTAATAATTATTGTTTTTATTTACTAGAATTATGAAATATAGGATGTTTTATAAGATAAAACACATCTTTTTAAAATAATAAGTGGGAGAAGGTACTATGACAATATAACTTGTGGTCTCTACTATTAGCACAACACCGTAAGATTTAGGTGGCACTTTGCAACGCTTTAACTTCGTCCTCCCTATGGTGGGTGCCCATTTAAATCAATAACAAGGTTAGCTTCTAAGAGATATAATTTTGTAATGTATTCAAAATTGAACTACCCTACAGCGGCAATTTTGAGTTAAGTTGTTAAAATCCAAAATAGTGGGTTACACTCATAAAGATATAATTAAATTGTTAATCATATCTTGACCAAAATAAATGGTTATTAATAAATATAGGAAATATGAGATTTTTTTATATATTTATTAATTGATAATATCTCAATTTAATTTATAAATAATTTGACCAACCCTACGACGGCACTTTCTTTATTAAAATTGAATAATAATGGAATTAATAAATTTTTTTTTTATGTTTTTCCATATGCATCATGCATCACGTTTATTATTCCAAAACATATATTTATGATGTTTATGCAACCATTTCATTTATGTCATTTTATTTATTTATTTATTACAGCTACAATGTCCAATCTAATCATTGTTATTCACTCAAACGAAAAATTAATCGGAGATAATTTTTTCAAGTGGAAGAGTAACAAAAATATAGTACTAATTTTCAAGAATTACAAATTTGTCTTGACGGAGGAATGTCCTCTACCAACTACTGCCAATGCCTCTCGTAATGTACGAGAAGCATATGATCGTTAGATCGAGGTAAACAACAAGGCCCGCTGCTTCCTTTTGGCTAGCATGTCTAACGTGCTTATGATGAAGCACAAAAGCACTTCTAAAAAGGCATGCCATGAAGTCATTAAGGAAGTGATGAATGCCAAAATGAAGGCAAAAGTCTCAATCAAAGAACATGTTCTCAGCATAGTTAACTATCTCTATGAGGCTGAGGTAAATGGGGCAGTAATAGATGAAACCACTTAGATGGGGATGATTTTAGAAACCCTCTCCCTTGCATTCCTTCAGTTCAAGAGGAACTATTTCATGAACAAGATGAAATATAACATGATTGAGTTGCTTAATGAGCCGCAAAACTTTGAGTCTATTTCGAAAGACAAGACTAAAGAAGGTGAGGCAAATGTTGCAGAAGCTCAACCTTCCTCTTCTACTCAAAAGAATAGGAAAAGGAAGAGAACTGAAGGAAGTGATAAGTCTAAGAATGGAGGGCGACCCTAGAAGAACAAAAGCAATAACAACAAAAGGAGCTCAAAGCAAAAGAAGCCCAAAGGAAAATGTTTCCACTATGGCATAGTTAGGCACTAGAAGAGAAACTGTAAGTTGTATCTTCAAGAGCCAAAGAAAAGAAAAACAACGGTAAATTAGATTTATTAGTTTTAGAAGCTTGTTTAGTTGAAGATGATACTTCACCTTGGATAAGTGATGCAAGGGCAACTAATTTGTTTATTCTTCATTACACATGCTTAGTTCTTTAAAAGAGCTTGCTGACGGGAAGCAAACAATGAAAGTGGGAATGAGAGAGGTTGTTTCGGAAAGAGCAATGGGAGTCGTTAAACTTTATTTTAGAAATAAATTTTTAATTTTGGATAATGTTTATTACATTCTTGTTTTTTGTAGAAATTTGAATTCTGTTTCCAGGTTGTTTGAACAACTATTTAATGTTTCTTTTAATGGTAATTATGCTAATATTTCTAGACGTGGTTTGGATATCGGTTCTGCATATCTAGAAAATGGGTTTTATAGTTTAAGGCCCAACGAAAATCACTACTCAATACCGAAATGTTCAAAGTTGAACAGCCAAAACCCAAGAAGCAAAAGGTTTCTTCTAAAGATGAAACAGACCTATGACACCTTAGATTAGGTCATGTTAACCTTGACAAAATTGACAGACTGGTAAAAGATGATCCTTTAAGAGAACTAAAAGTTAGTTCTCTACCAGTTTGTGAATCTTGTCTTGAAGGTAAAATGACTAAAAAACCTTTCTTTACAAAAGGTGAAAAGGCCAAGGAACCTCTTAAGCTAATTCATTCGGATGTTTGCAGTCCATGGAATGTACAAACACATGGTGGTTATGAATATTTCGTCATATTTATTGACAATTATTCAAGGTATGGATACGTGTACCTAATGTAAAGGAAATCTAAAAATTTTGGAAAGTTTAAAGAATTCCAAAGTGAAGCTGAAAAGCAATTAGGAAAGTCGGCAAAGACTCTTTGATCTGATCGAGGAGGAGAATACCTTAATACTAAGTTCAAGGACTATTCAATATGACATGGTATTCTATCACAACTCACCACACCTAGAACACCACAATAGAATGGTGTTGCAGAAAGAAGAAATCAAACGTTGCTTGACATGGTGAGATCCATGCTCAGCTACTCATCTTCACCCACTTTATTTTAGGGATATGCGCTACAAACTGCAGTATATCTTTTAAACATAGTTCTATCTAAGTCTATTCCAAAAACACCTTTAGAGTTATGGAATTGTCACAAACCTAGTATGCGACATATCCATAAATATGGGTGTCTAGTACATGTGCTGAAAGGAAAGACTAGGAAACTGGAACAACATTCTGAAGTATGCTTGTTTGCGGATACCCAAAGGGAACGAGGGGAGGTTTATTTTATATGGCAAACTTGAGAATGAAGGCATTCGTATCGACAAATGTCACTTTTCTCAAGAATGATTATATGACAAACTATGAACCTCGTAGCAAAGTTGCACTTGAAAAGTTACTTTATCAGATCATACCACAAACTGACAACTATTGTCGAAGGAAAAAATGAGTAGACCATATCTCCAGATCAAAATGTCATACAACCTCGACATAGTAGGAGGGTTGTGAGACCGCATGCTCACTATAAGAAAATTGGAGAAGCACATGTTGCTATCTCTGATAATGGTGAGGATGATCAATTGACATATCATCATGCAATGGAAGATTCTGAGAAGGAGAAATGACTGGAGGTTATGAACCTTAAAATGGAATCCATGTACTTTAATTTAGTTTAGGAACTTGTAGATTTACTTCAAGAAATAAACCCATAGAGTGTAAATGGATCTACAAGAAGAAAAGAGGAGTGGATGGGAAAGTTAAGACTTTCAAAACTAGGCTTGTGACAAAGGGTTATATCCAAAAAAAGAGAGTTGACTATGAAAAAACTTTCTTGCCCGTAGCTATGCTTAAAACCATTCGGATTCTTTCATCCATTGTTGCATGTCTTGATTACGAGATATGGCAAATGGATATCAAGAATGCTTTTTTGAATGGCTATCTTGAAGAAAGCATCTATATGGTGCAACCAGAAGGGTTTGTGGTCAAAGTTCAAGAGCAAAAAGTTTACAAGTTGCAAGGGTCCGTCTATGAACTTAAGCAAGCTTCAAGATCTTAGAACTTGAGATTTAATGAGGTGATTAAGTCTTATGGTTTTGATCAAATATTGATGAACCTTGTGTATACAAATACATAAAACATAAGAAGGTGGTCTTCTTAGTTCTTTATATAGATGATATCCTACTCATTAGGAATGATGTAGGGATATTATCTAACGTAAAGAAATGGCTCGCCAACCAATTCCAAATGAAAGATTTAGGAGAGGCAAGTTATGTTTAAGGAATCCAACCCAAGATTAGATCTTTGGGTGGCAGTTACTCACATTCTCAAGTATCTTAGAAGAATGAGAAAATATATGCTAGTATATTCTAGTAAGAATTTGATTCGTATAAATACATTAATTCTAATTTTCAATCAACAAAGTCGTTTCCTGCAAAGAGTTTTGAGGGAAATTTGGAAGGCTTAGGTCCAATAGACATGTCTCACATGCTTTAGGGCAAGGGGAAGATTGTTGAGATTTGTACCCTATAAGCATTGACATTATAAATATTGTTAATAAATAAATAAAGTGACATTTATAATTATTTTTGGTGCTCATATGTATTATAAATATATTTATAAACATCAAGAAAATTTCATGATTATGTATGTAACTATAAATTTAACATATAAATGTTATATGATTAGAGATAAAATTTATAGATAATAGCCTAAATAGTCCGTAATACTTAATTAAAGTTTTGGGATCTTTAATTACATATTGCAAGTATGGTCCAATCGCATTTAGAATGAAATAGTCTTATCTAGGCTATTAATATAGAGACATTAGATTGGAGGTACTTTATATAATGAGATTATATAGGACTAGACCAGATAAATTATGAATCTCTAATAACCATCCGTTACAAATAGAGCACTAAAATTTATTACTATGATGATCATATATTGACAGTCTTAATCCTGAGTATTCATTAGACTCCTATTTATGACATTATGTTTTTTGACTTGCATTGTAAGATTTGTCTGAATACAAATCATAATTTAGCATCTTAGAAACATAATGGAATAAATGGCTAGGAATAATATTATACAGATATGGAATCCATTCTTTCCTTATCAAAATTAGAAAAATAGTTTTCTTGAGTAATGATTCAAGGTTTAAATAGTAAAGTGCTCATTCATAATAAGATTATGAATTAACTATTCATTAGAGAATGATTGGAACTCAAGAATAAAGATGTAATAAGAAAAGTGAACATAAATTGAACCTAACTCTTATTATAAACTATTTATGGAGGACTGACTTATATGTAATGATTATATCAATGGACTACTCATTAATTTTCTTTGGGTAATTTCACTATAATCTCAAGAGTTTAGTTTCAGGTTTTTAGTGGAGTAACACTGAAACTCATAAATTTGGCACATTAATTAAAGAGTTTAATTAATTGTCAAATTTACTGCAGCTTGGGTTATTGGTCCATAGGTCCCCAATGCCACCTCTATAGCACTATATTGAATTTAATGCATAGAATGAATTATACATATTTACTTTGGAATTATTAAATTTTGAATTAATTATTTCACACTTATGATATTAATGTGATATAGAAAAATATTCTCTATGACACATAATATAATGTGATAAATGTTGTCACATTTAACTGAGTATTAGTCAATTAATTAATTGAATATTCAATTAATGAGATTAACTAAATATGTTTTAAATTGATTAATTGATAATATTTGAATAATAAGATTATTTAAATATAAATATAAATTTTATATTAGACATCTTTGTGGTGGGATCACATTTTATCTTTTACTATATGGACACAAAAATAAATTATCAATTAATTTAAAATAAATGTGATTTACTTTTGAATTTTAATATATATTAATATATATATATATATATGTTACATTGAATTCGTTTACGTTTTTAAATGTTTATGTAAACTTTTATATTATATATATATATGTATATATTAAAGCGATTCAATTTTAAGATTAAAAAAAAACCGTTTACGCAAAACATAAACGTACGTTATATATATATATATATATATATATTTATAATTTAAAGAATCAAGATTTGGTTAAAATTAATTAAAAAAAAGGGGATACAGGTTATAGAGTATATTATTTTCTTATATATCTAATATGATGGTTATTTTATATTCAAAATAAATCAAAATCAATTAATAATAACTAACTGTTTGGATATAAAAAGAGAAAGATAACAGTTATTTTAACAGATTTTTTTAGGTAACTTATAGAGAATACTTAGAGAGAAAAAACTCAAAGTTCTTTCTCTAAAAAAAAGGTCTACTATCTTATGCGTTGAGTACATAGCAGATCTAGAAAAGTGTGAGATAAATTTATTCTTGTTGTTTGACACTCACTTGTCTTTTCATTAGTGTAAAAGCTTGGCTTAGAAGATCGTAGTATTAAGGAGAAAAGCTATATTAATATACAAAAATAAATGTGTTTTATTTTTAGATTTTAATATATATATATATATATATAAGATTTTATAATATATTAATATATATATATATATATATATATATTACATTTTGAATCGTTGACGTTTTTAAACGTTTATGTTAACTTTTATATATTGTATATAAATATATATGTATATAAAAAAGCGATTCAGTTTTAAGATTAAAAAAAACCATTTACGTTTACGTTATGCTTTATATATAAATATATATATATATAATTTAAAGAATCAAGATTTGGTTAAAATTAATTTAAAAAAAAAGGAATAAAGATTATAGAGTATATCATTTCCTGATATATATGACAGGGTGGTTATTTCAGATTTAAAATACATCAAAATTAATTAATAATAATTAACTGCTCAGATATAAAAAAAGAAATATAACAGTTATCTCAACGGATCTTTTTACATAACTTTTACAGAATATTCAGAGAGAAAAGTTTTTTCTCTGAAAAATGTCTGTTATCTCATATATTGAGTAGCCTGTTATCTCATGTGTTGAGTACATAGTAGATCTAAAAAAATACGAGGCAAATTTATTCTTGCAGTTTGACGCCCACTCGTCTTTCTATTGATGTGGAGGTGTGGCTTAGAAGATTGTAGTGTCAAAAAAGAAAACTAGGATACCTTAATAAGTCTTCAAAAAGTTTATAAAAATTCTCAAAACTTTCTATTATTAATTAAAATTATATAGCTATTTCAAAAAAAAAAAATTTAAAAAATTTTTGTTTGTCAACGATTTGTTCCTTCCGTTGCTTTGGTTCCGCTTTATATTTATTTCCAACACTAAATACAACTGGTTTTTGTTCGTAATTGTAACTAAGAGATTCAAAAATTGTAAGCACCGATAGTCCACGTCAAAAGGTTACGTTCATTTTGTCGTTATCTTAAAGTTGTAGGATTGCTTTGGTATGCAAAATGAAAGTTTTTACCAATGTTGGCTCATTTTAAGAAGAGTCCATAATTGCAAAAAAATAAAAGTTGTTGAACTTAATTCGCTTTTACGACATCATCCTCTCCACAAGCACTTTCTGACAGCACTCGATTCTTTGCATTATCAGATTGACTTGGTGGAAATAGAGCTCTTTTCACTTTGCTGGTAAGTTTTTCCTTTGCTTGGCTACTTGTCCAATTGAAGATTGCTTGTTGAAGTAATTTGTTCGGTGTAGAGAGTTGGACCCAGTACTGAAATGATGTTGTATTTGTAGTCATCAATGCTGCAGTTATCGGGTATATATATATATATATATAGCTTTGAGATAAAGAATGATTTCATTTTCAGTAGACAGGCGAATGATTTCATCAAGCTTGATGTTTTCATCTTGAAAAAGCAAAAGATTGTTGCTAATAGATAATACAAAATGAGCAAAGAGAGATGGTGATAAAAATGTCGCATTTCAGACCTCAATTGTTTTCTCCATTAATGTCTTTGCAGTACACTGTAAGAGTTTTTCAATTGGTTGTCCAATAACTGTTGCTTTGAGAAAACCTGAAGATTTTTTTGCAACTCAACAGTAGCCTTAGCTCTATAAAAAAGAAGGATGTAAAAGAATTCATAAATGAAGATGCAAACTGAAGGACTGTTCATAAATTGCACATTGACATTCATAGAGACCAACTAAGGCATATAACCAACAGAAGACAGATAAAGAAATACTCATTTTTTTATGATTTTAATGCATTTTTAGGTGCAAAAACATCAGTTAACTCTATTCTAATAACAAGAACGAGTTCATTTTAACACTAACTATAACGTATTAGGTATCAATGCAAAAGGACAATAATAAGTACTTATTATTCTAAGCAAAGTTAAATTAGAGAGAAAGGGGGAAAAAAAGTCGACTTTAGTGTTGCCTCGGGCACTTCTGCAGTAAATAAATTCACACATTTCATTGTAATCTGAATTTGAAATTTTGTTGCATTTGTCACAAGATATGTACCGAAATGACTAGTCGAGAATCTTGACATTGACTTTAGCCTTGACCCAAAAGAAGGTTTCGTGCAAGGAAAATTTTGGTTTTGTATAGTCTACATGAGGCACAATAAGGCTAAACTTGGCTTTTGTTTGGAATAATGGTTAGAACTGTCATTTAAAATCAATATTTATTGAAACCAAAAATATGAGTTGGAACTGTAATTTATAGTTTTAACCATTGTTTGGGAAGTATATAAAATTGATGGTTGAAACAAAAATTAGTTGAAACCATTGTTTGGAGTTTGAACTAAAAATATAAGTTTAAATCATAATTTGTAGTTTGAACCACTGTTTGGTATGTTTGAACTAAAAATGTTGGTTTGAACTACAATGGAAATATTAGTTTGAATTAAGGTATGTGTAAACCAAAAATGTATGTTTGAACCAAAATTGTTGGTTGGAAGTGATGAGAGATCCAAACATACGTTTGGGTTGGAACTTATAAAATACGTTAAAACTGTTGCTCCAAACAGATACTGAATAAGTATTGAGGGAGTAAATTAACATGAATAACATGTCTTGAATTGTATTTAGTTCTATCGATTTATCCAGGAGCAGGAGGAGACAGAGTTGATGGTGTTGTTAAGTAATTTTTCTTACTTATAATTGAATTGAACTCATCCATGTTTTCATCTAGCCTTATATTGATTAGGAAAAAGTTAACAACGGAAAACCGCAAGTATAATGAAGAATAAGGATAAAAGGAATATGTTGCAAATCAAAACAGTTAATAATAGTAGGAATCAATAAAGAGGCTAACCAAGATATTTGAGCTCAAGAACTTCTTCGAAAAGAGGATCAATTAGGAAAGAGCTATTAGTATTTGTTCCTATGGAAAATTCAGAGGTAAAAATGAAGAAAACAAATATTATTGGCTGAAATGCTAGGATAATGTAATCACATAAGAAAGTATTTTCAGAGAAAACAAAATGTTAAAAAAGTATTTTAATTATACCATCGAATGTTGTTACTTTTAGGTTGTTCCATTAATGATTGGCTTTTTAGGCAATACACTTGACATTATGTTGCTTTCTTTTTCAGCAAAGTTGTCCCGTATGGTTAGTATTGCTGTTTCAAACCTGCAAATTTTAGGGTTCTTAAATACAATATATATTAGTATTTAGTTATAATAATACTTTTTAATGTAATTAAAAAAGAGGAAATTATAATACAAAAAACAAGATATAATTGAGAAAATGTGAACAAACACTATCCCAAAGCAGAGATATAACAAGAACAACCAAAAAGAAAAAAGAAAAAAGAAAAAAATACAAAAAAAAAAGACATTATTGAGAAAAGGTGAACAGACAACAGTGTCCTAAAGCAGAGATGCAACAACAACAACAAAAAATAATAAAACATCACAAGGATGATTAGCAAATAGCAAGTAGACAAAAAATAAGTACGAAAGATATAACCTAGAAATTTTATTGAAAAGAGAGAGGTAGTTATAGCCCTGTGAAGAACTTAGAGAGAAGAGATTTTTGTTTTGAAAATTTTAAGAGACATTGTGTGAAGAAGAAGAAGAAGAAGAAGAAGAAGAAGAAGAAGAAGAAGAAGAAGAAGACATTAAGGGCCCATTTGGCATAGCTTTTGCTTGTGTTTTTAGTCAGTAGAAGAAGAGAAGCAAAAGTTGTAACTTTTCAATAAGTGTTTCAAATGATATTTTAAAAGAGCTTTAATGGGTCAAAATGGCTTCAATTATTTTTAAAAATTACAAAATGTTATATTTAAGCTTATAATGTATAATTGATATCCTGATATAAGTTTCAAGTTTATCTCACAAGTGTTTTTTTTTTAGACCTTTTGTGGATTTGATAAGAAGCACTTTTGGAGAGCAAAAGCCCTTTTGATAGTTCATCCAAATACTTTCAAAAGTGGTTTTTGGACTCATGATGACAAAAACAGCTTTTAAGAAGCCCTCCCAAACATGCCCTAAGAAAGAATGATATCAGAACATGAAAATGCAAAGAGAAGTTTTAGTTTTTTCTCTTTTTGAACAATGTTTAAGATTAAAAAAAAAAGTTTCAAATTTTCAAAAATAAGGTGAATTTAATGAAAATAAAAAGCTGAAACTATACCATGAAGATAACCATATTCATGCTTCAAGGAAAGTTAGGCGGAGGAAGAAAAAAAAGGGCCTCAACGTAACAGGCTAATAGTGTAGAGAAGTAAAAAAATAAATAAATAATTACTATTCAACGTTTTTAAAAAAATAAAATACTGTGGCGTTTAAAAAATCCAATGATTAATAAGTAAAATAAATTAAGCATTTTTCTATAACTATACCATTAAGTTCATAAGAAAGAATTAGTTTAGAACCTATAAGTATAAGAATCTGTAAGATTTTTGAGAACAACAACAGTATGACAAGCTTGGTCATGCTATGCATGTTGAACAAGTTTCAGAATAACCACAACCATTAGTTAGGTAGCTTAATAGTTGATTTCAAAAGTAGATGATAAGGTGAAGAATTATGAAGGTCTAAGAAAATGTTTTGACTCTAGACAAGTCAAATTTATTCTTAACGGTTTTAAGTATAGTTGTGGTTCAATAATTGAGCACTCAATCAGTTATGTCCAAGAGAATTAAAGTATTCAAGTCAAAGGTCTTTTTGGAAACACATATACTTATTTATGAATAAATGCTCGTAGAATTATAGTTTAAATTGCTTGGTTTTATAATTGGTGTAAATTTTGTAGTATACGGTACAGCTAAGGATTATGAGAAGCTATAAAAATTCAATTCAGGATTGAAAATCTTCTATCTCAAAGTTTCATCAGTAAGAAACTTGAAATTCAATAGATAAGAATTTCTAATATAGTGCTGCATTAGTAGTATATCCATAGACACTCTAATGCATTTAAATGATGTTAACTAGCCCTCACTCAGTTTAGACAGTTTCATGTTAATAAAATCAAGGAATTAGCCTTACAAGTGTCATGAAATTTGGACAATCATTGTAGTGATCAAGAAAATCCTAATATTGAATATTATGATTTGAATACTTAAGTCAATGTCTTTTCCAAAAAATTTCATGTTTTGTTTTTGTGATTGAAGAATTTGTAGAGTTAATATACGAATTTCAATATTCTATATTAAATATTAAAGTTAAATTTATTAGTCATTATGAGCAAAATAATTCTTTGATAATCTTTCATCGTAAATTAAGAGGAAAGAAATTACAACACGTAGATAACTTCAAAATTCAATATATAAGAATTTCAAGTACAAGTACAATAAGGTGTTAGCATTGTTTAGAGAAAAATTCTAATACATAAAATGTCCTTAATTGTCTTATAATTAGAATAAAGGTTAAGAGACTAGCGTTTTTTGTAAAAATGCTATCAGGGCTCAAGTACTAACACCGTTGAAGACTTTGTCATTTTCAAGTTAAGCATAAGAAAAGTCAAGAATATGTTTTATTCAATCAAGGAATAGTTTTAAGATTGATGGCAATCCAATTTTCATTACGCTGTTTAGTAATAGCATCGTTACCAATTAATTTAAAGGTTAATTTAAGACTATGCTTAAGCATGATTAAAAGACCCATCAAAAATTAAAAAAAAATTCTCTAAAAGCTAGCTAGTCACCCCTAGCCAATCAAGAAAATACCCAATTTAACGAAACTTGGGCACAAACTAAAAAGACAACGAAACAAGAGTTGACCCATGAATAGTGTAAAACCTAACCTACTTTGACTAAGGAAGTAAACTAATTTCCCTCTATTTACCCCCTAAATGGTACCAATCTTAATGTCCCTTAAGCAAGATTTTGGCTTCTAAAAAGCTCAATTAGAAGCTCATAAACTAGGGTTAGAAAGTTAAGTAAAATTAGCCAAAAGTCTATTTAGGGATCCTTTTTCACCAAGAGCTTTTTTTTTTTGTCAAAAATTCTCTCTTTTCCCGTACTACAATGCAGTCCTCATCTCTGTCTCTCTAACATTTTAATCCCATCCCTCACCTAAACTCACCAAATTAAGAGGAAGGAAAAGAAAGAAAGGAGGATTACTCAAAGGGATTGTCTTCAAGGGTAAACTTTAACCTTAAACCTCTTAACTCTTAAGTTTATAACTCTTTAAGTTTATAACTCTTAAGTTTAGTGTTAGTTTATGTGTATCTATGATCAAGACCATGTAATGATTTCCTAAAAGTGTATTTATGTTGGTGTTGTAAGGTTATAAATGTTGGTTGATGTTTATGATAGTTGGTGTATGTATGAATGATTTTTAGAATAAGTTCCTAGAAACGAAAATATCTTGCACACTTTGATTGGAAAAATGGACCTTTTAGAGGCTGATTTTGAGATTGTCATAAAGACAAAAATTTTATTTTGAGATTTTTGTAAAGACCAAAATTTTAAGTCTCAATATTTATCAAATTCTCATGAAAGAGTTACCCTAAGATTCTAACTCTAAAATAGAGTCCTGGACTTTTGTTTGAAAACTACACAAATTTTACAAAAACTATTTTAAAAAATTTCTAGTCACTGTTTTTGCATTAAACAAGCTTGTAATAGGCTGAATCAAGAATATTTTCAACAGGGACTTTTCGTTCATGATGAAATGAACAAATCTTTGTAAAAGGCTCGAACCTCCAACCCTATGGCAGCATTTTGGGCATTTTTCCAAAGCTGCATCGTTTTTCATTTTAAAACAATGCAATTTTTGTTTTTTTATCAAAACAGAGCCTCAAAAATTACGAATCAGTATCCATACAAAACATGAAAGTTTTAGATCTCCTTGAAACAAAGAATTTTTGTAAAAAAAAAAAATTATGATTCTATCCTTAGCATACAGTTTAAATCAGATTTTTAAAGTGATTCAAACTATTTCATAAAATTTGTTTAATTCATTTTTGAAAATACTATATATGGATATGTTAAAGACAAAAAATAAAATATTGAAAAATTCAAATTTTCATATCTCATCGAAAAAAGAAATTTTGAAAATAATTTTTTTTAAAATAATGTCTCTGACATACATTTATGCATTGATTTTTGAAACTATCGTAAAGTACTACCACAATACGAGTTTTAAACAGAAACGATTGTCTAATTGTAGAATTACATTTTATGACTAACAATAAAGTTTTAGTACTTGAAAAACTTTACAATTTTACAATTGACTATTTTGTCAAATTCAGATCCTATTTTAAGATATGATTTTTCTAATATGGGAAATATAAGTTTTCTCAATAACTATGTTGATTTTCCTAAATCATTTTTAAACAAGATTTATGAAAACTTGTAGTGTTAGGCTCACAACGTTAGAATGACAAATTACGGGCCTAATACCTATTCACATTCAAAGGTTCTTTGGACTAAAGTCCCTCTTCGTTTAGTGTTTAGAACTCCATACCACACTCTTAGTATTAGCAGGCCATATTGGGCTTATTGAAATGAATAATGACTAGATAAGAGCTCATGGTTCTAATAGTGCTATTCATATTCTAACGGTCCTTTTATACACTTATGAGCCCAACATAGATAATGTGATAAATTTATTTTGATCTAGTATATGGGATGAAATAATTAATTATCAATACAAGCACAATCAATTAAAGGCAATCAGGAAAGTTATTTAAGCAGAAATTCTAAGTTATAAGGATCTAATTTCACTAATCTTTTTAAAACCTAAATAGTTGGTTATTTCTATGACACAGGAAAATTATTTCTAGGAAAGGATTTAATTCCTATTAGGATATGCTAAATAGATTAGCATAAAATAAGTTTAGCTCACATTCTTGTTGGATATTTTTACATAGAATCTAAATAGTATGGATAAGACTCGGAGTGGTAGCAATAGCAAATATTTAAAAATCAAGTAAGTAGGAATCTCGTCCATATCAAGGAAACTACTATATTCAAAACAAAATGTTTTTTTTTATGTTATTTTATGCAAGTAATGCGATTCATGACCATGTTATTTTATGCCATATTATGCTAGGCATGATATGTTATATTATATCATGTTATAGTATGCCCATGTTATGGTATGTTTTGATATGATATGCCATGTTTGGCTATGCTACGCCATGATTATGTCACACACTAAATGTGAGGTATACAATGTTAATATTGATCAAAATTTTTAAAAATTTTAAATCAGAGTATTTTTTAAAACACAAGTATAACATGCTATATACATAAATTATTCATATCTTACTAACCTTTGTATGCCGAGAAGCTCCTACAATCTGTGAAGAGAAGAACATTTTAAAAGAGCTTCAACCAACTGGTCTTCTTTTCTATGCTCTATCCACGATCGGAGTGTGTGTGGGCTTACATAGTTTACCTCTTCCCTAGTGACTCTTCTTCTAACCAATTGAGAAGACCTAAAACAAAGGTTCATGATTGTAAACAAAAGCTCTTAGGAAGTTTCTAAGTATCTAATGTTATAGTACTCACTCTTAACTTCTCAACTGATCTCAATAACCGAGAAAACTCACTCCTCATTTATAAAGGTCGTACCCAAGGTTGGTCATTATCAGATAAGGCCTTAAAAATTCAAACCTGAATCAACTTCTAATAAAACTATGTCAAAAACGCATGATTAAATTATCATTAGATCGACAGGCTGAACTAATGGATCAACATGCAAACTTGTTCTATTGGTAGGCCAAACTAACTGATCAGCCTATTGAACTTACGATAATATGATCACTAAGAATCATTTATTTCTCACCCGATATTCTTTAGATAGAGCCTTAGTTTTAATTCAAATAATCCAATAGAGAAGTTATCTAATTAAAATAGTCATATCTGGATAATCTCAAGGAAAATAAATATTCTCAATAATTCAACAAGTTTATCTTGAATTAATTTACAAAATTAATTCAACAATAAATAGACATGAATTATCCAATTCTATCGAATTTCAGCTAATCTAATAATTTAACATAAGTCATCAATTTATTGGAAAAGCATACCGTATCATTATAGGATTTATTATGAGCTAGCAAAGGGGACTTTAAGGACCTATAGAGTTCAAGCTTCAATAATTGTAAAACACAATATCCTAGATACATATTCTATAATTATCAACTCTAATGCTACTCTACTAAAAGCCTAGAGTTGCACTCTTGAACTATATAAATTATAAAGCCCAAATTAGCTAAGTGTTCGTAACACATCATAATGTGTCATATCCCTATAAGATATTCATAATCAGCTTAAGGATAAATTTCATCTTACATTCATGATTATTTTTATCTTACATTGTATTATCTCACTATCAAAAAACTTATCATCCAAAGATAGCATATCATTCAGTTACACCTATGTATCCAAATGGTTGAGCGCTCTAGTTTTTAAATTACAAGATAACGCAAATAAGAAAATGTCATTGACTCCACCTATGGAGCTATGGTTTCCATATATATAAAGAATAGGTCTACACTACTAAGAGTCATGTCTCTAACATACTGGTATGTGTACCATCACAAAGTCAAGATATCACCCTTTGGGACATCAAAAGACATAAGACAAGATAACGGATCCATTAGTCATTTCAAGATTAAGATATGACACATATGATTGTCTAGAGTGAATTGATTTGTACCGATAGAATTATTAATGCAAATTAATTCTACTTTATGATGTGATCTAATACACCGTCACCTATGGAAACATATCAATGTTTCTACTCGTAGAGTCAAACTCTGATGGCCAGGACAAGCCATTTTCTATCAGAGATGTAGGCAACATAACAATCTTAGCTTGAATAAAGTGCCCAATTTATTTCCTCGATTGTGGATCTTATGATTTAGACCATCACCTATAGAATCACGTCTTCCTTATAATCTATTTATCATATGCTTGATTCTTAAAGGTTTAGACTAATAGTCTTAGATTTTTGCTTGCTTAACATACATCCAACAAATATGAACATAAAGAGGACAACATTGGTATATGAACAATAAATTAATTCTTTGTTGATAAAATGCCTCCAAAAACATATTACAACATTTTACTCCTTAGCGCATACATATCTAACAATCTTCCACTTGCACTTAGTGAGTAAATATGACATATCACTTATCCTCATAACTTCCACATGCCTCTCAAAAACCCTTGCAGTTAGTGTCTCTATGAATGGATCAACTAAATTGTCCTCAGATGTGACTTTGCATACAGCAATATGCCCACCCTTAACGAAGTCTTTTATCATATGATACTGCCGATGAATATACTTTCTCTTCCTATGAAATTTTGGTTCCTTAGCAGAGCTATCGTTGTAGTGTTATCACAACACAGTGATACCACCTTATCCATGCTAGGAACTACCTCAAGATCCCCAAGGAACTTACAGAGCCACACTGCTTCCTTCAAAGCATCACTAGCTGCCACATACTCAACTTCTATTGTTGAATTCAAAGTGCAATCTTGCCTGACACTTCTCCAAACAATGGCACCACCACCCAGAGTAAACACAAAGCCAGAATTTGATCTCCTCAAATCTAGACATGATTGAAAATCCAAATTAGTATATCCTAGAGGTGTTAAATCTTGAGCTGAATATACAAGCATATACCCTCGAGTCCTTCTCAGGTACTTGAAAATATGCTTGATCGCAACCCAAGAGTTTGGCCTTGGATCCGACTGAAACTGACCTACTATCCTGGCTGCACCACTAATATTCGGACATTTGTAAAGCATGGTATACATGAGACTACTCACTGCTGAAGCATAAGGCACCTTCTTTACATATTCTCTTTCCTCGTCAAACTTTGGTGAGTCTTTCTTAGAAAGTTATTTTAGACCCAGATGGTTGCTCACCTTTCTTGGAATCCTGCATTGCAAACCTCTTGAGAATTTTATCTATATAGCTCGCTAGGGACAAAGCTATTATTTTATTCTTTCTATCTCAAAAAATCTAGACATCGAGAACATAATTAGTTTCACCCAAGTCTTTCATGTAAAACTGCTTAGTCAACCATAATTTTATCGATGACAATGCCCTAATGTCATTGCCAATTAGCCATATGTCATCTCAATGGAGTAGTAAAAAACCACCTTTCCATCCTTAAAGTGTTTGTAAACACATGGTTTGTCTATATTTTGTTCAAACCCATAAGCCTTGATCACCTAATCAAATCCTATGTTCTAAGAACGGGAAGCCTACTTAAGTCCATAAATTAACTTTAGCAGCTTACAAACCTTACTCTTCTGACCCTCAGCCTTGAACCCGTCTGGCTGTACCATATATATGGACTCATCAAGATAGCCATTCAGAAAGGTCGACTTGACATTCATCTACCAAATCTCATAATAGAGGATGGCAACAATGGATAAAAGAATGCGAATGGACTTTTGCGTGTATCCCTTAGCTACCAATCTAGCCTTAGAGGTTTTGACTTTTCTATCTGCTCCTCCCTTTCTCTTATAGATCCACTTGCATCCTATGGTTTTTACCCTTTTGGGAAGATCTACAAGTTCCCAAACCCGATTAGTCTCTATAGACTTTATCTCAATGTTCATGGCTTTTGTCCATAGTTTTGAATCAATATCCTTCATAGTCTCTTCATAAGTGTAAGGATCCCTGTCATGTTTATCCAATTTAGCCAAAAATGACTCAACATTGAACATATACCTCTCGGATTAACGCTTGATCTTCCCACCACATGGAAGCCCCTTAGGTTGTTGTTTAGTTGGTTTTTCTACACTGATTACATTGGTTTCTACTAGAACCCCCCGAGTGATTGAATCACTTGCCAACACCTTGAGTACCACTTTAATTCGAGGCTTAAAGTTGTTTATGTAACCTTCCTCAAGGAACGTTGCATTTGTTTAAACCATGACTTTATTTTCTTTTGGATTATAGAAATAACCCCGTTTAGTCCCTTTTGGATATCCTACAAACACACAAGAAACGACTCAAGTTTTGGCAAAAGCAGCCCTAATCAAGGATACATGACAAAAGGGCTTGTTTTATTTACAAACTTCACCTTCAACAAGCGTAGATTTATTTCAATAATCTTTTTCTTTCTATCCCAAATAATATAAACTTTTTAACGTGCTTTCAACTTATTCATTTCCTTATACAGGACATAAGCGGGACATCCTCATATGCGAATATGGTTTAAGGATGTCTTTTTCCTTGTCCACAATTTGTGAGGAGTTTGAGGAACTAATTTTAAAGGCATATTATTCAAAAGATAACATGCGGTTTGTAGTTTATATCCCCAAAAGGATAGAGACAATGATGAATAACTCATCTTAGACCTGACCATGTCCAACAAAGTCATATTCCTTCTCTCAGCTACGCATTCTATTACAGAGTGCCCAGCATAGTCAAATGGGATAAAATCGTATTCTCTAAAAAGTGTTCCAAGAACTCATCAGAGAGGTATTCACTACCTCAATCGCATCAAAGTGCTTTTATAGGTTACCTAACTACTTTTCTACTTCAGCCCAAAACTCCTTAAACATGTCAAAAGTTTCACTTTTTTGCTGCATTAAGTAGACATACCCATACCTTGAGTAATCATCAATAAAAGTGACAAAATACTCATACCCTCCTTGTGCCTAGAAGTTCATGGGACCACAAACATCACTATGCAGAAGTTCTAGAACCCTTTGGCCCTATTGTCCTTAGCCTTGAAATGTTTTTTGGTTGTTTTGCCCTCCAAACAAGATTCACATTGTGATATAGATTCTACCTTTAAGTGACTTAAAGGTCTATCTCTTACCAATCTTTGAATTCTATTCAAGCTAATATGACCTAATCGTAAATACCAAAGATAGGTCTTATTAGAGTGAGAAGTCTTAAGTTTTTTAGAGTTATTATTATTAACCTCAATGTTAAGCAATAATTCCATCTTAGGTTAGATAAAATATAGATTGTTTTGCACCCATCCATTATAGATAAAATATTTGTTTTAACGAATCACTACTTTATTATTAAAAGAAACTAAATAAGAGTCTTTAAAAAAACAAGCTATTGAAATTAAATTTCTTTTAAGTCTAGGAACATAAAAGCAATCTCGCAAAACTAAAATCCTATAATTATCAAAACAAAGATGGATGTCTCCCATTGCTTTAGCTAACACCAAGGATCTATCGCCTATCTAAAGTGTAAAATCTTCATGCAGCAGACTTCTCGTTTTTTTGAACCCCTCCTCGAGTAAGGAAGTTCTTGCAATTCTTCTTGATGTGCCCAATCTTCCCACAAAAAAAGCACTTTAGCTTCTTTGGTTCTTCTTTTTCTTATTCTTATTCTTGCCATTTGCAGGAAAAAATAGACTTCCCATTCTTAGCCCTCTGCTTTCTTCCATTCCCAGGGTTAGGATTGGAACCAAATGCAGTCACTAAGTTAGCCTCGCTACCTATAGGAGTTTCCTTGATTAGATTTTTGAACTCCTATAACTCCTTCATTAACTCCATTAAGGTCACATCCTATCTATTGCTCAAATTGTATGAAGCTCTAGACAGGACATAGTTTGAAAAACCATAGTCATCTACGACTTGGCATCGATATCAACTGCATGGGCTTGAGCTTCGATAAGGTAATCCATGACCAACATCATATGTTCCTTCATAGACGTGCTCAGTCTTTGTTTGTAGTTTAAAAGTTTCCAAAGCGTCCCTTGCCATTTGTTAGGGCTTGGCCTTTAAATATATCTTCAAGATTATCCAAGATCTACTTCGCAGTTTCATAATCTTTATGTTGAGCCTATAGTATGTTATTCCTACTAGCCACAACACAACACCAAGCCTGATCATTAACATCTCTCCAGTGATCATACGCTTGGATTTGCTCATTAGTGGATTCGCCGGTAGGTTCGCGAGGACACAGTGTCGTTGACATAAATTTTATTTTCTCAAAGGCTTGAACGATATTCAAGTTCCTCTTTTAATCTACAATAAAGATTATATACCAACTATAAGCAAACATTCAATAATAGTTTAGTAAGATAACACAATCAAGTAAACAAACAATTGTGTTTATGTGACACCTTGCCTTTTCGGGCTATCACTTAACTAGCTTAAACATCATTAACTTAATATGCTTCTTACTTACTTACTAAGAAATTACTAGAAAATTTTTTTTTCCTTTAAAACATTTTTAAAAGCCGTTGCGACCGATGATGTAACTTAAGTTGAGACATTGCTTTACATTTGGCTTTAAACCATTTCAAAGTGTTTCTTAAAACTTAATAAGAAACATTTACTGAATCATAGCTTAAAACTTATCTTTATAATTATATAAAACATTTTATAAAATATATCTTAAAACTTTAAAAACATTTCTTAATACTTTGACTTTCTCAAAACTTTAACTTTCTTGAACTTTGAATACACTATATCAAATAGTGAGAAAACCTTTTCTTTGAGTAGCGGAAAGCATATTGTAGTAGTATCCATATCCAAATCCTTGCATCTGCCCTTCGCAGCACCAAGCTCTTCAAACAAGTCCTACTGGTCACCCTAAGGACTACCTATAGCATGAAGGAACTTTAAATAAGCTTTCGCTTAGTAAGTTCAAACGTAATCTCAAAAATCATTTAAACGTGCTTTAAAAGCTTTTCTCATAAAAACCCTTCTTTAAAAACGTTTTTCATTAAACATTTTTGAAATATTTTTCATAAACATTTTTCATAAAACATTTTTCAAATGTTTTTTATAAACGTTTTTTCATAAAACATTTCTTAAACATTTTTCTTAAAACATCCTTCATAACCTTTTCTTGAAAACATAAAAATGTTTTTCATAAACATTTTAATGTAAAACATTTCTCAGAATGTCATAAATAAAACAAAAACATTTCATACTAAAGAATACAAGCAAAATCAAAATGCATGATTCCATTTATGCTCAATTATGATCATTCAATTATGAGCATCTTATGATCACTGTATATCTTTACTTTCAACATGTAACCTTCTGTGTTCATACCAAGATCATTTAACATGAGAACATAAACATGATGCCTCCCTTATGGAAGACTTTAGACTATCAAACACTGAGGTCTTAACTTTAACTTTACATGTGTACCTCATATCAAGGAGGTTACAACTTTAGCTTTACTTGTGTACCTCACATCAAGGAAGCTAGTACGACACCCTTTTTTTTATCATCTTTACTTTACCTTCTTTTTTTTTAGCTTGGTGAACATAACAAATGCTTACACATTTTAATACTATAACTGAGCATTTAAACATTTAGCATGGCAAATGCAAGTGTATTGCATAACATGACTTAAACTTTAAATCATATTGCATAAAACATGCAATCCTACTTTAAATACATTAAAAATCATAACTTGAACTTTTAAAAACGTTATGCATATCAATGCAAATATACTTTAAACATAACAATTGCGAATTCATTGCATATCTTGTTTTGAACTTTAAACTTTATCCATGTCATATGCAAACATACAACACATTCAAAACATTTGAAATTCATTTGCTTCATGTTGTAGGTGAGGTTTGAACATACTTGGTTCTACCTCTAACATTCCTGTCTTATTCCCATTCCTTTCATTAGTCAGCTTTCGTGTTCTAATCAAATGACACCTGACTTATTAGCTAACTTTTCTTATTATCAATCTACTCGATTGATAACATAACTTAAACATTAAACATTAACCGTTCTTTCCTTTTTACTTAATTTGTATACTATTGGTTTACCTTCCTTTACTTTGCTTTGTAGCCTACCAGGGTTACCTTTTCCTTTACTTAATTCGTAAATCATCGGGTCAACATTCCTTTTACTTAACTCTATAATCGATCAGGTTACCATTTTCTTTACTTAATTTTGTAACCCACCAGGTTACCATTCTTTTAACTTAACTTTAACGTCCCTTAGTTAAGTTTCCCATCTCACTGGATAGTTTTGTTACCTAATGAGATACAAAACTTTTTTTGTCTAAGAGCGTTTTGCTAACTTGGAGTGTTCAACTCAGTTTTAGCCATTTTCTTTAAAATGACGATTTTACCCTTAATGAGTTTTTCGTCAATTTTGTAACTTTACAAAACTCACTACTTAACATTACCATTTTATTACTTGCATATTATGAAAAAATTCCTGCTAAGGGCATTTTTCAACATCAGACATTTCAGATCTGTTTTGGCCGCATTTGTAAAATGATCATTTTGCCCTTGATGGGTCATTTAAAGACACTTGGAACCCGTTTTAAAAAACATCATACATTTCTTTATATCTCATCATATTTCAAAAAACAAAAACAATGGTTTTCCTTTCAATTAAATCTGTTTTGTCAAAACTTTATAGTTTTGACCAGCCGAAACTTTAAAATCCTTGCGCTTTTGTCTTAAACATTCATTTCTTTTCTTTCCTTGACTAAATATTAGATCCTTTAAAACTTAGCATCTATTATTACTCATTGCCTATAGCAATGTAGGAAATCCAATGTTTCTTGGTGAAAACTCAATTTTCACACAATTTTACAATTTTTGCCTGAACACAAAAATCTTTACATTTTTTCCCTCAAAACCAAAAACGACCACTTTATACTAAAATGTTCAGTTTTTCACAATGAATAAAACTTTCAAATGTTTTATGGTCAAACTCCAAACATTTCATAATGTTTCCATTTCATGAAATTTTGTGCTCAAAATTTTGTAAAATTCATAACTCCTCAACCGAGCAAAATTTTGAAAAAATGTCCATGCTGTCTTAACAGTTTCGATAAGTTCTACAACTTTTGTGTTTAAATTTCTTTAAATTCCAACATTAAGGTGGACATTTTGGCTAATTTTTAAATCTGTCAAATTTTTACAAAACTTTGCAATTTAGTCCTTTTTGAATTTTACAAAACTTTGTTCACAAAAGTTGTTACCCTCATTGTGTTGGAAAATTTTAGACCTTACTTGGAACATAAATTGGCCTCTAAGGCCCTCTAAATCATCATTTCTTGAAAACTAGCTAAACTTTGCAATTTAACAAAGTTTAGTAACTTTTTCATTCTATTGCACTAAACCCTACTTTTTTTTTCTTTCCATAATCATCATCATCAATCTAAATCATAAACCAATCATGCCATAATGTCCATCTTACACGCTATAGACCAAAACATTTCATCAAACGCTTAACATGCAAAATAAAACCTAAACTTTGGCTTAATTAAAAAGATTAGGATTTTATCTAAGCTATGCAAAGTGCTTGTCCTCACTTTTAGCACTTGAAAGCTTCCAAATTCCCTTAACATCAAGCCTATACCATACCATAAAAACTCTATCAAAAACTTGAACAAAAACCCTAGTACACAATAGGGAAAAGTTTTGAGTTTTACCTTAAAACTCCTTAATCTTCATTTCCTTCATTTGTTCTTGCTTTAATACATGATTTGGAGGTTTGAAATTCATCAAACTTTGGAGAGAAATTAGCATGAGGGTTGGTTTTTCTTTGGGAGAAATGGAAAAAAAATTCCTAAAACCAAATCTTTTTAATTTTCAACAAGTCCTTGACTATTTATAGTCTCTACTCTAGGGACTTGTTTGCAAAGGAAAATTTGCCCAAAACATGTGGCACAATCTCTACCCTTGGAGTGTCCCCCCATTTTCTTCTCTTTCTTTTTGGATGACTTAGCATGCTTAGTCACCACTAAGCATCATTTGTGATAAAAAGGTAGCTTAACTTAGTAATGCATAATTGGGCCACCCAACGGGTTTGGTGGCAAATTTCCATTCATTTTAGTGTCTTATGGTGGGTCCCACAAAGACTTTTTACACAGTCCAAGATTATACTGATAGTATTTTTCTTATACTATCGGTATTTTTTTTCATACAGTTAATGAGGTCTCACAACCTCCCATACTTATTTAAATCCACCACTTAATGACATTCCTATGCTGCTTAACTTTATACAGTCTAAATTTATACTGATAGTATTTTTCTTATACTGTTGGTATTATTTTCTATACTATTATAGGCTTACATAGCATTCTTTACTCATCTATATCCTTTAAACAGTATTATTCCTATACAGCTTAATCTTAAACAGTCTAATTTCTATACTGCATCACTTTTACAGTGTAATTTCTATACTATATAACTTTATCAGTGGACTTCCTTACACTGCATTATTCTAATACTATATAATTTTTTATATTATTATACAATATTTTTTTTAAACTATATTTTTGTATTAATATTTGTTGCAACACATTTTGCAACAGTTAACCTTTCCAGCTTATTTTCATATCCTTCCTTTCTTATATATAACTATGTAAAATTTCTGTCTTTTACATTTATAAATTTTATCATAAAAATTAGATTAATCAATAATCCTTAAGTTACTGCATTTTTAATACACTAAAAATGCTTGAGTGTCACAATCTACCCTTCTTAAAAATTTTCGTCGTCGAAAATTATAACCTTCATGGGTAGTTCATTTTCTTATCCTCTTCTTACTTTCATATTGCTACCTCTACTCTATGTCTTTCTATAACGCCCTCCTTTACAGATGCCACAGATGTCGTTACATTCGTTTCATAATGTTTTTATTTATAAGATAAACTATTTGATTAAAAAGGTAATTTGAAACATTACCCAAGATCTATGCGTTTTATATATATATATATATACACACACATCAATGTATAACTTATATTGCGCAAAAACACCCATTAAATAGTTTATCAATATCAAAGTAAACTGAATAAACTTTTAAAAATATCTTTAAAATTCCATATACACAGTTCGACAGGCCAAACTTTAGATTTCGGCAGGCCGAAGGTCATCCATCGGCAGGCCACCCAAGGCTTTGCAAAATGGGGTTTTAAAATCAATAAGTTCGGTAGGCCGATACATGGCAACCGGTAGGCTAATTAAAGTTCTTTGGCAGCCCAACCTGTAATGGTCGACAGGCCGAACAATTAAAAGAAAATTTGTATAAATACAGTTTTAATGCAGAAGAAAATTTATAAAATAATAAAGTAAAAGTGTCATGGTTCAAATCTTAAAAGTCCATCAAATAAATATACTCAAAATTATAAATCATAATCAAATCCTTAAAATTCAAAAATAATAAACATACTCAAAATCGTAAATCATGGTTTATTTCATTAAAATCTCTTTCTTTGGCATTCTTCCATTTGCAATTCATTGCCCTTGGTTCACACGCCCGTCTTGGTCCTCCACCTAGTCCATAACTCTCTTACCCTTATCTGCAACTTGATGTAAACTTGAATAAGCAAATGCTTAGTAAGCACATTTATAAATCTCACAACTTAAAACATTTTATGAACATCATCATCATCATCATCATCATCATCATTATCATCATCATAATAGTGCACTAGGCACATTTTCATAGGAACATATCTTTCATCACATTGTCCAAATTAAAACTTTATTCATTTTATCTTAAGAGCTCAAGTGTTGCAACATAACATCATCATCGTAGGCGCGCCGTCATGAGAGGAGAGGGGTAGCTAATCCCAAACCAAACATGACATCTTAACATTTCATCATATCATAACTTAACATAACATTCGGGTGTGCAACACTTATTTAGGTGATACATATATATATATATATATATTTATACTTTCATGCTTTGAAAAACATTACCATCAAAACATGCATAAACTTTCATAATAATACTTTATGTAAAAATCATCATGAGAAATCATCATAAACCATCATGAACATATATGTCATACCTTGCATAAACTCATACTTTTCATAAACTCATACTTTTTGTAAACACATACTTTTTATAAACACATCATGTTACAGGTGAGAATGTACTTACCTCAATAAGCTTACTTAACCTTAACTTGTAGGTGACGACGTCGCGGTCTCGATGTGCTCACTTCTCATTGTGTTCATGTCATACATTCATAAAAGGGCAATTAACATTTATTTTCAATGAATTAATCACCACAACTTATCATTCATTTTCATATAACATCACATACACGTTCATTTCTTAAAACATACATTTACAACATATTTCATTAACTTTAAAACATTTAAATAAAACTATCAACACAATTACATTTCTGACCTTCAAGAATTAAAAATTTAATAACTTAACATACACATATAATTAGAGCACCAAATTTTGCAAGAACAAAGTTAACATATATACATATTACCAATGATTTTTCATTAGTCATAAAAATTCCATTTAAAGTCTCAAACAAGTCATACAACTTATATACCAAAATCTGCCAGCAACAATAACATAGTGAGCAATCCTTAACTCAGGTCTATTTATCACATTTTCATGCCATAGAAAAATCTACAAAAATTATCACAAATAGTAGACACCTAGCATTATAACATATCCAAAAATCAGCTTTAAATAAATTCTATATAATCCAATACATGCATTAAAAGACAAAGACAATAAAAATTCTCATTTTATCAGGCAGTGAGTTTTATACATTTTTCATATTCCAATAAATTAAATAAAATTACTATGACCCCAAAATTCATATTACAAGTCGTTAACATATAATTACAGAACTACAAAATTTCACATCACCAAATAAAAATCATTAAGTCACTCAAAACTTTATCCAATAACAATCCCTCAATTTCATGGATAAAACAGTCCCAAAAACCTAGTTACAATAAAAATTTCATAACACATAAAATATTAATAAAATCATCACCAAATTTTGCAGTCTAATACTTAACAAATATATAAACATATTCCCCAAATTTCGTGGAAAATAACCTTAATTCGCATTATGAACAAAAACGACATTTTATGCAACATAAACAATCAGCAACAATTTATTATGAGGTGCAGAGCATGATTATTTAATATCTTAGCCTACATAGCACCAAATGGTACGAAATTTGGAGCAACATCACATAGCATATTCATGAAAATCATATTAAAATTTCAGAGCAAATGAAAATTTGTAGGCAAAGATATAAGGGTTGGAATATAGAGACAATTCAACATTACTGCTTAGCATAAATCAGCAGTGACTGACAAAGAGAAGAAAATTCATAACTTTTCATTGAAAAATCCAATTGAGGTGAAATTTTGAGGGTTAACACATAACACATAATGAATAACATATAAAAAATTTAGAGCAAAACAAAATTCCTAGACTAAGATATTTCAGTCGGATTGAGGAGAGAAATACAATTTCAAAAATACCAAAAAAATGAGTTCTTACCTCGAAACGATTTCTCTTCAATCTTCTTTTGAATTCATCCAAAAATTTCAATATTTACTCACTTAATAATAGAGAATTTCGAGAGGGAGAAGAAGAAGAAACACGTGATGAAGAGAGAAAGAATGAGAGAGAGAGAGAGAGAATACGTGTGGGAGAGAGAGAGAGCATGATAAAAATTCGTTTACGTGAAAAAAAGAAAACTCACACTCTCCATATTTTAATCAGAATTTTCTAATTAAAATCAAAGCAAAATTCATGGGGAAAATGGAGAGGATTGAGGGAGAGTTAACAATTTTGTCACAATTACCATATCTTGTCTTTTTAAAATTGGAAACCTCATCAATTAATTTTAATCAATCAAAAGTCAAATGTTTAGTTTCCTAAAATGAGGAAATTAATCCATAAATATGCCAATCAATCAAAAATCATTATCCAATCACATAATCAAACTTGTCACAAATTTTGTGGAATTTCTGCTGACTGCTCGTCAGCTGTCATCGGCCTGCCGATGTCCCACTTCGGCCTGTCGATTCCTAAAGTCCAGCCTGCCGACGATATACCATCGGCCTGTCGTTCCGAGGGGGTCATTTTGGCCTGCCGAACTAAATGGTCCGACCTGTCGATCTACCCTAACATACCAAAAATCTTCAAAACATTAAATTATCACAAAATTATGATTAAACATATAACATTAATAACATGAACACTTTGAGCACATCAATTTCACGTGACCATCACCTATCATAACACTTAAATAAAAAGGTTAGCACCATATATCATAACACATATCATAAAATGATTACTTAATGTCGTTACACATTTGTCATAAACTGTTAAATGAAAATCGATGGGTGTTACAATTCTCCTCACCTTATAAGAGTTTCGTCCTCAAAACTCAAAACAGTTGCAGATACTTAATTCTTATATCTTATTCACGTTCCATATGGCTTCTTCTACTTGGTGATTTCGCCATAGCACCTTGACCAATGGAATTGCTTTATTCCTCAAGGTCTTGGTTTTACGATCCAGTATCTCTACCGGCTTTTCCTCATAGCTCAAGTCTTCTCGTATCTCGATCACTTGTGGTTCGATCACATGCGTAAAGTCTGGGACTTATTTCTTAAGCATTGAAACGTGAAATACATCGTGCATAGCTAACATTTCAGATGGCAATCTCAGCTGATAAGCCACCTTACCTATCCGCTTCACTATTTCATATGGACCGATAAATCTTGGGCTCAACTTGCCCTTCTTACCGAACCTCATAACTCCTTTCATCAGTGCAACTTTCAAAAATACAAATTCGTCAACGGCAAATTCTAAGGGACTTCTTCTTCTGTTAGCATAGCTCTTCTGACGGCTTTGAGGGGTCTCTATTCTCTTCCTTATCATCTTAATCATCTCGGAGGTTTCGTTGACAAAATTAGTCTTTTCAGTGTCAGTACTTTCTATCAACTTCTTCTCACCAGCTTCATGCCAACATATAGGTGACCTACATTTCTGCCCATATAGGGCTTCATAAGGTGCCATTCCAATCGTCGCCTGGTGCCATTCCAATCGTCGCCTGGTAGCTATTGTTGTAAGCAAACTCAACCAACAATTGCATTTTAAACCAGCTGGTCTTGAAGTCGAGAGTACAAGCCTGAAGCATATCCTCAAAGATCAAGTTTGTCCTCTCTGTTTGGCCGTCTGTCTGAGGATGGAAAGCTATACTGAAATTCAACTTGGTCCCCATTGTAGCTTGCACACTTTTCCATAACTTAGACGTGAACCTGCCATCACGGTCTGAAATGATAGACTTAGGGATTCCATGAAGTCGTACAATCTCCTTGACATAGAGTTCCGCTAACCGTTCCATAGAGTAAGTGATTTTGATAGGAATGAAATGCGTCGTCTTTGTCAGTCGATCCATAACGACCCATATAGCATCATAACCGTTCATAGTCTTGGGCAATCCGGTGATGAAATCTATTGTGATATCCTCCCATTTTCATTCTGGTTTCTAGATTGACTATAAATTACCACCAGGTCTCTGGTGTTCAGCCTTAACTTGCTGGCATGTCAAACACCTCTTTACATACATGGCGACATCATGTTTCATTCCAAACCACCAGAAGTTATCTCTTAGATCATTATACATCTTTGTTGCACCTGGATGAATTGAGTAAGGAGTGTCATGAATTTCTGCCAAGATCCTCTCCCTTAGGCCATCAACATTGCGAACACATATGCGATCCTTAAGGTATAGAGTTCCGTCATCCGTAATACGAAACTCTTCACATTTTCCTTCTTTCTTTTCCTGTTTGATTCTCACGAGGCTTACATCATCATCTTGCTTACTTCGAATCTCATCGTGTAGCGTAGGAGCAAGAGTGAGTGTAGACAACTGACCTATGATCAGTTCCAAACCAAAGTCCAGAATTTCCTTTCTCAAAGGCTAAGACATTGCTTGCATTGACATCACTGTAGCCACTGACTTTCTACTTAAAGCATCAGCCACTCGGTTAGCCTTTCCAGGGTGATATAGGATTTCACAATCATAATCCTTCACCAACTCTAGCCATCTCCACTGTCTCATGTTCAGATCCTTCTGAGTGAAAGTACTTTAGGCTTTGATGATCAATGAAGATCTTGCATTGAACTCTATACTAATAATGTCTCCATATTTTCTATGCGAATACGACTGTTGCCAGCTCGAGGTCATGAGTAGGATAGTTCTTCTCGTAATCCTTTAATTGTCTAGACACATAAGCAATTACCCTGTCATTCTACATTAAGACTGCTCCAAGGCCCATCTTGGATGCATCACTATAGGTCACAAATCCGTCGTTTCCTTTGGGAATGGCTAATACTAGAGCTATCGTTAGCCTCTTCTTCAGTTCTTGGAAACTCTTCTCGCACGCTTCTGTCCATTCATACTTCTTTCCTTTGTGTGTTAGATTCGTGAGTGGCGCTACTATCTTGGAAAAGTCTTCCATAAATCTCCGGTAATAACCAGCTAGGCCCAAGAAGCTTCTGATCTCACTTGCATTCGTCAGTTGCTTCCTGTTGAGAACAGCCTCTACCTTAGCAGGATCTACCATAATTCCTTCCTTTGATATAACATGGCCCAAGAAAGACACTTTGTCGAGCGAAAAATCACACTTGGAGAATTTCGCATATAGCTTATGTCTTCTTAATGTCTCCAACACAATTCTTAGATGCTCCTCGTGTTCTTCTTGACTCTTCGAATAAATAAGAATATCGTTGATAAATGCAACAACAAATTTATCGAGGAAGTCCTTAATACCCAATTCATCAGATCCATAAAGGCTTCAGGTGCATTCGTTAGATCGAAAGGCATAACCACAAATTCATAGTGACCATACCTCGATCTAAAGGCTGTTTTTGAGATGTCCCCTTCTTTAATCTTCAATTGGTGTTATCTCGACCGTAGGTCAATCTTTGAGAACACAAATGCACCCTTAAGCTGATCAAACAAATCATCAATTCGAGGCAACGGGTACTTGTTCTTGATTGTCACCTTGTTCAGCTCTCTATAGTCGATGCAGAGTCTTATAGTGCCATCCTTCTTCTTCACAAACAAGACTGGAGCTCCCCATGGTGAATGACTTGGCCTAATGAAACCTTTGTCAAGCAGTTATTTTAGTTGCATGTAAAGCTCCTTTAACTCTACTAGGGCCATTCTGTATGGTGCTTTCAAAATCGGGTTAGTGCCTGGAGCAAGCTCGATCTCAAATTCGATTTCTCTATCAGGAGATAGGCTTGACAAATCATCTGGAAACAATCTAGAAATTCACGTACTACTTCAATATCTTCTATCCTTGTCTTTTCTTCTTGGCTTTTATCCACAATATTCACCAAGTAACCCATGCAGCCGCTAGCTAGCAACTTCCTTGCTTTCATAGCTGACAAAAACATACTGCGTTTCTTCCTGGACTCGCCAACATATACAAACTTCTGTTAACGGTCTGGTTGAAAAGTCACCTTTCGTTTCCTACATTCAATGGAAGCATTATACCTGCTCAGAAAATCCATTCCAAGAATCATATCATAATCGTACATGTCGATCACTATGAGGTTGACGAAAAGTTTCCTTTCAGCAATCCATAAGGGTACTGTACACAAACAGTGTGTAGATATCATCACTTCCCCAGAGGGTAGTGTCATAGTGAATCCCTGTCTCATAGCTCTAAGTGAACCCCTAACTTCTTAGCAAAAGATGAAGATACAAAAGAATGTGTGGCACCCCTATTAAAGAGAACATATACATTATTACATAAGCTTGTTATCTGACCTGTGACTATGTTTGAAGCTTCAGCAGCCACCTGTTATTTCATCATGGCATAGATGCGGGCATTCGTAGGTGGGGCTTCAAGTCTTCCTTGACTAATTAGTGGCCCTTCAAGGGAGGCTTGCATCTGGTGAAGCTGGGTTGGAGGAGCTCTCTGTTGGGTTTGAGCATTTGCCTGATTGGGGCAGTTCTTAACAAAGTGACCTTCTCGTCCACAGATAAAACATCGATTAGATCCCTGACGAAATTCTCCAAGATGATTTCTCCCACATTTAGCACATGTTTGAAACTGCCTGAAATTGTTGTTGTTGTTGTTGTGCTGGCCGCCATAAAACCTCTTGTTACCTTGGCCTTGTTGGTTTTGAGGGTAGCCCTTCCTCTTATTGTTATTCTTCCAGTTCTGGTTGTTGTGGTTGTTGCTGTTGTTTCGGTATGGAGGGCAGTTCTGGTTGCTTGCATGGTTTGCCGACTGACCTGACTGACTCTAGTTTCTTCTCAGCTTCGACAGGTGGAACTCAGCACGTTGGGCTCTCAAGACAACCTGTTCCTGGTTTATGGGAGGACTTATACCATCAACAATTGCAGCAATTTCTGGACAGAGGACTCTAATCAGCCTTCTGATCCTTTCACTTTCGTCGCTAACCATCCCTGGGCAAAGATGGGCTAGTTGATCAAACTTTGCCACTACATCTGTAACAGACATATCTCCTTGTCGTAGGTTCTCGAACTCATCATAGTGCTTTTTGGTAATATTCATATGGAAGAACTTCGTATTGAACTCCTGAACGAAGTCAGCCCATGACATTTCTTCAACATTACTGCTCTATTCGATGCCGTCCCACCAAATCTGGGCCTCCATAGTGAGGCAGTAAGATGCACAGAGAACCTTGTCATTATCTATGAAGCCCAAGAGTCTTAGAGTGGCCTCAATTGTCTTTAACCATCCTTGTGCGACCAATGGATCCTTAGAACCTTTAAAGTCTGTTGGTTTAACGCTCTTCCATCTGACTAGCAAAGGTTCCTGATAGACTGCTCTTGGCTCAGTAATAGGAGCCGGGACTTCATTGACTTGTGGTTGGGGAGGAGGAGGAGGAAAAGGAGGCTCATCATTGCCTCGTCGTTCGTTGTTGTGACCGTTGGCCCTTAATTCAGCAATCTCTCTTCTTTGTTCCTCTAGCTATCTTTGTAGCTCATCAATCATCGTCATCAACCTTTCGTTGGTCTGGGTACGGGTTTGCATTCTTCTAGGGCCGTCCATAGTTGATTTCCTAAAAGAATTAGGAACTTAAGAATAATTTTCTACTCTATGAAACAGGTTCCACTACTAAAGCATTAATCATTAAACATCTAAACATTATTCTTATCATCTTACTTGCATCTTATCATCAAACATTAAAACATACTTATTTGGAGGACTTGGACTTACGTGTGCCGATATGAATTGCAAATGAAAATTCGCTCTGATACCAAAGCCTGTAACGCCCTCCTTTACGGACGTCACAGATGTCATTACATTCGTTTCATAATGTTTTTATTTATAAGATAAACTATTTAATTAAAAAGGTAATTTGAAACATAACCCAGGACCCATGCGTTTTATATATATATATATATATATATACACATCAACGTACAACTAATATTGCTCAAAAACACCCATTAAATAGTTTATCAATATCAAAGTAAACTAAATAAACTTTTAAAAATATCTTTAAAATTCCATATACACAGTTCGATAGGCCAAACTTTAGATTTTGACAGGCCAAAGGTCATCCATCGGCAGGCCGCTCGAGGCTTTGCAAAATGGGGTTTTAAAATCAATAAGTTCGGCAGGCCGATACATGGCAACCGGAAGGCCAATTAAAGTTCTTCGACAGTCTAACCAGTAATGGTCGACAGGCCAAATGATTAAAAGAAAATTTGTTTAAATACAGTTTTAATGGGGAAGAAAATTTATAAAATAATAAAGTAAAAGTGTCATGGTTCAAATCTTAAAAGTCCATCAAATAAATATACTCAAAATTATAAAGCATAATCAAATCCTTAAAATTCAAAAATAATAATCATACTCAGAATCGTAAATCATGGTTTATTTCATTAAAATCTCTTTCTTTGGCATTCTTCCATTTGGAATTCATTGCCCTTGGTTCACACGCCCGTCTTGGTCCTCCACCTAGTCCATAACTCTCTTACCCTTATCTGCAACATAATGTAAACTTGAATAATCAAACGCTTAGTAAGTACATTTGTAAATCTCAGAACTTAAAACATTTTATGAACATCATCATCATCATCATTATCATCATCATAATAGTGCACTAGGCACATTTTCATAGGAACATATCTTTCATCACATTGTCCATATTAAAACTTTATTCATTTATCTTAAGGGCTCAAGTGTTGCAACATAACATCATCATCATAGACACGCCGTCATGAGAGGAGAGGGGTAGCTAATTCCAAACCAAACATGACATCTTAACATTTCATCATATCATAACTTAACATAACATTGGGGTGTGCAACACTTATTTAGGTGATACATATATAGATATTTATACTTTCAGGCTTTGAAAAACATTATCATCAAAACATGCATAAACTTTCATAATAATACTTCATGTAAAAATCATCATGAGAAATCATCATAAACCATCATGAACATATATTTCAAACCTTTCATAAACTCATACTTTTTATAAACTCATACTTTTTGTAAACACATACTTTTCATAAACACATCATGTTGTAGGTGAGAATGTACTTACCTCAATAAGCTTACTTAACCTTAACTTGTAGGTGACAACGCCGCGGTCTCGATGTGCTCACTTCTCATTGTGTTCATGTCATACATTCATAAAATGGCAATTAACATTTATTTTCAATGAATTAATTGCCAAAACTTATCATCCATTTTCATATAACATCACATACACATTCATTTCTTAAAACATACATTTACAACATATTTCATTAACTTTAAAACATTTAAATAAAACTATCAACACAATTACATTTCTGACCTTCAAGAATTAAAAATTTAATAACTTAACATACACATATAATTAGAGCACCAAATTTTGTAAGAACAAAGTTAACATATATACATATTACCATGATTTTTCATTAGTCATAAAAATTCCATTTAAAGTCTCAAACAAGTCATACAACTTATATACCAAAATCTACCAGCAACAATAACACAGTGAGCAATCCTTAACTTAGGTCTATTTATCACATTTTCATGCCATAGAAAAATCTACAAAAATTATCACAAATAGTAGACACCTAGATTATAACATATCCAAAAATCAACTTTAAATAAATTCTATATAATCCAATACACGCATTAAAAGATAGAGGCAATAATAATTTTTATTGTGTCAGGCAGTGAGTTTTATACATTTTTCATATTCCAATAAATTAAATAAAATTACTATGACCCCAAAATTCATATTACAAGTCATTAACATATAATTACAGAACTACAAAATTTCACATCACCAAATAAAAATCATTAAGTCACTAAAACTTCATCCAATAACAATCCCTCAATTTCATGGATAAAACAGTCCCAAAAACCTAGTTAAAATAAAAATTCCATAACACATAAAATATCAATAAAATCATCACCAAATTTTTCAGTCTAATACTTAACGTATATATAAACATATTCTCCAAATTTCGTTGAAAATAACCTTAATTTGCATTATGAACAAAAACGACATTTTTATGCAACATAAACAATCAGCAACAATTTATTATGAGGTGTAGAGCATGATTATTTAATATCTTAGCCTACATGGCACCAAATGGCACGAAATTTGGAGCAACATCACATAGAATATTCATGAAAATCATATTAAAATTTCAGAGCAAACGAAAATTTGTAGGCAAAGATATAAGGGTCGGAACATAGAGACAATTCAACATTACTGCTTAGCATAAATCAGCAGTGACTGACAGAGAGAAGAAAATTCATAACTTTTCATAGAAAAATCCAATTGAGGTGAAATTTTGAGGGTTAACACACAACACATACATGAATAACATATAAAAAATTCAGAGCAAAATGAAATTCTTAGACTAAGATATTTCAGTCGGATTGAGGAGAGAAATACAATTTTAGAAATACCGAAAAAATGAGCTCTTACCTCGAAACAATTTCTCTTCAAACTTCTTTTGAATTCACCCAAAAATTTCATTATTTACCCACTTAATAACAGAGAATTTCGAGAGGGAGAAGAAGAAGAAACACGTGATGAAGAGAGAAAGAATGAGAGAGAGAGAATACGTGAGAGAGAGAGAGCATGATAAAAATTCGTTTACGTGAAAAAAAGAAAACTCATACTCTCCATATTTTAATCAGAATTTTCTGATTAAAATCAAAGCAAAATTCATGGGAAAAATGGAGAGGATTGAGGGAGAGTTAACAATTTTGTCACAATTACCATATCTTGTCTTTTTAAAATTGGAAACCTCATCAATTAATTTCAATCAATCAAAAGTCAAATGTTTAGTTTCCTAAAATGAGGAAATTAATCCATAAATATGCCAATCAATCAAAAATCATTATCCAATCACATAATCAACCTTGTTACAAATTTTGTGAAATTTTTTCTGACTGCTCGTCAACGGTCATCGGCCTATCGATGTCCCACTTCGGCCTGTCGATTCTTGAAGTCCGGCCTGCCGACAATATACCCTCGGCCTGTCGTTCTGAGGGGGTCATTTCAGCCTACCGAACTAAATGGTCTGGCCTGTCGATCTACCCTAACATACCAAAAATCTTCAAAACATTAAATTATCACAAAATTATGATTAAACATATAACATTAATAACATGAACACTTTGAGCACATCAATTCCACGTAACCGTCACCTGTCATAACACTTAAATAAAGGGGTTAGCACCATATATCATAACACATATCATAAAATGATTACTTAATGTCGTTACACATTTGTCATAAACTGTTACATGAAAATCGGCTGGTGTTACACTTTCGTCATAAAAACTTGACGAGAGGTATGTTCTTATTTCCTATCATCCTTTCCATTCTTAACATACTTTCTTGCATTATTACTTTCTTGATAAAAACTAAGCCTCCAACTTGGAACTTCATAAACCTTTATCATTTCCTTAGCATATTTCTATGAATTGTAACACTACACTTCTATTGCGCAACTTTGATCTTTCAACATTTGAGCGCAATTTACTTTCATTTAAAGGTTTAGCATTCTACCAATGAATGCTAGTCTTGAAAATAGGTTCATTTTCATTCAAATCGTATTATGCTTATTCATCTGACTATAAATTCATAATTTTTTGGTCCTATATCCATTCTAAAATTATATTTTTCTATAATTTTCTCATAACGTATAAATCTCCAGCTTCGATCCTCCAACCTGTGAGGTTTTCGCTAACAGATTTGGCATCATCATCTTGATCGCAATTCTCATCCGAGCAGTTACGAACTCATTAGCATGTCTCAGCTTAGCTACGGAATGCTTAAGTTCAAAAGAATTGCATAGCTAGTCATCTAACATTTGGTTGCTCTTAGGCATTCTCGTTCCATAGAGCATCGAAAATCACTTTCAGACCTTCATTATTCTGTTATCTTGATCTACTCTCCTTATTCAGCGTATAGTCAATATCGAATGGCTTCTAACTGAGCGAGATTTGCTCAAACAGAGAACACCATTGGGCGCATATACGTCATAACATATCGTAAGCTCACCCTCTCGATTTTGAGCAATGAGGCCAACTATTGACCATTGTTGACCATGTTTGATCATCATTGACTTGATACTGCTGATGGATGATAACTACTGTCAACTTGTGGGGACATTATAGCATATAACATTACATTTATCCTTAGACCCTTGCCTTCTCGTTGCTTATCCGAAAGCACCAACATCAAAGGCTATATATCCGTTATAAACAAGTAATCGTTAAATACTAACTTTTCTTCTTACTTAACTTACCTTACTTACTTGAGCTATGGTGTATTGGACATATGACAATGTGAGATGGGATAGCAAAACAATGCTCTAATACCACCTGTGACACCCCACTTTTTCGAGCCATCACTTATCTTGCTTAAATATCATGAACTTAATATGTTTCTTACTTACTTAGTAAGAAATTACTAGAAATTTTTTTTTTCCTTTAAAACATTTTTAAAAGCAAGTGCGACTTCTAACGCAACTTAAGTTGAGACATTGCTCAACATTTGATTTTAAAACCATTTCAAAACATTTCATAAATTTTAATATGAAATATTTACTGAATCATAGCTTAAAACTTATCTTTATAATTATATGAAACATTTCGTAAAATATATCTTAACACTTTGAAAACATTTCTTAATACTTTGACTTTCTTGAACTTTGAAAACACTGTATCAAATAGTGAAAAAACCTTTTCTTTGAGTAGCAGATGCATACTGTAGTGGTATCCATACCTAAATCTTCACATCTATTCTCTACAGCACCGAGCTCTTCAAATAAGTCCTACTGGTCACCTTTAAGACTACCTACAGCATGAAGGAACTTTTAATGAGCTTTCACTTAGTAAGTTCAAATGTAATCTCACAAATCATTTGAGCATGCTTTATAAGCTTTTCTCATAAAAGCCTTTCTCTTAAAATGTTTTTCATAAATGATTTTCATTAAACATTTTTGAAACATTTTTCATAAAATGTTTTTGAAATATTTTTTATAAATGTTTTTTCACAAAGCATTTCTTAAACATTTTGCTTAAAACGTCCTTCATCACCTTTTCTTGAAAACATAAAAATGTTTTTCATAAACATTGTAACATAAAACATTTCTCAAAATGTTATACACAAAACATAAACATTTTGCACTAAGAAATACAAGCAAAATCAAAATGTATGATTCTATTTATGCTCAATTATAATCATTCAATTATGAGCATATTATGATCACTGTATATCTTTACTTTCAACATGTAGCCTTCTGTGTTCGTACCAAGATCATTTAACACTAGAACATAAACATGATGCTTCCCTTATGGAAGACTTGAGACTATCGAACACTGAGGTCTTAACTTTAACTTTACATATGTACCACACATGAAGGAGGTCACAACTTTAACTTTACTTGTATACCTCACATCAAGGAAGCTAGTACAACACCTTCTTTTATCATCTTTACTTTACCTTCTTTTTAACTTCATGAGCATAACAAATGCTTACACATTTTAATACTATAACTGAGTAGTTAAACATTTAGCATGGCAAATGCAAATGTGTTGCATAACATGACTTAAACTTTAAATCATATTGCATAACATATGCAATCATACTTTAAATACATTGAAAATCATAACTTAAACTTTTAAAAACGTCATGCATATCAAATGCAAATATACTTTAAACATAACAATTGCGAATTCATTGCAAATCTTGTTTTGAACTTTAAACTTTATGCATATCATATGCAAACATACAACATATTCAAAACATTTGAAATTCATTTGCTTTATGCTGAAGGTGAGGTTTAAACTTATCTGGTTCTAACTCTAACGTTTCTGTCTCATTCCTTGTCCTTTCATTATTCAGCTTTTGTGTCCTGATCAAATGAAACCTGACTTATTAGCTAACTTTTCTTATTATCAGTCAACTTGATTAATAACATAACTTAAACATTAAACATTAACCGTTCTTTCCTTTTTACTTAACTTATATACTATCGGTTCACCTTCCTTTACTTTACATTGTAACCCACCAGGGTTACCTTTCCCTCCATTAGGTCATCATTCCTTTTACTTAACTCTATAACCTATCAGGTTATCTTTTTTTTTACTTAACTTTGTAACCCATCAGGTTACCTTACTTTTAACTTAACTTTAACATCCCTTAGTTAAATTTCTTGTCTCACTGGATGGTTTTGTTACCTAATGAGGTACAGAACATTTTTTGTCTAAGAGTGTTTTGCTATCTTGGAGCGTTCGACTCCGTTTTAGCCGTTTTCTTTAAAATAACAATTTTATTCTTAACGGGTTTTTCGTCAATTTTGTAACTTTATAAAACTCACTACTTAACTATACCGTTTTATTACTTACATATTACGAACAAATTCCTGCTAAGGGCATTTTCCAACATTGGGTGTTTTGGGCCCGTTTTGGCTGCTTTCGCAAAATGACCTTTTTGCTCTTGATGGGTCTTTTAAAAACTCTCGAAATCTGTTTTAAAAAACATCATACATTTCTTTATATCTCATAATATTATAGAAAACCAAAACAATGGTTTTCCTTTCAATTAAATCTGTTTTGTCAAAACTTTATAGTTTTGACCCTAAACTTGAAAATCCTTACATTTTCGTCTTGAACGTTCATTTCTTTTCTTTCCTTGACTAAACTTAAGATCCTTTAAAACTTAGCATCCATGATTACTCACTGCCTGTAGCAATGCAAGAAATCCAGCATTCCTGGGTGAAAATCTAGTTTTCACACGATTTGTGGTTTTGGCCTGAAACAAAAAAATCTTTACTTTTTTGCCCTCAAAACTAAAAATGACCACTTTATATCAAAACATTCAATTTTTCACAAGGAATAAAACTTTCAAAAGTTCCATGGTCAAATTCCAAACATTTCATAACATTTCCATTCATGAAATTTTGTGCTTAAAATTTTGTAAAATTTAAAACTCCTCAACCGAGTAGAATTGTGCAAAACTGTCTATGTTGTCCAAACAGTTTTGATAATTTCTATAACTTTCATTTTTTAACTTTCCTTAAATTTTAACGTTAAGGTAAACTTTTTGGCTGATTTTCAAATCTGTCAAATTTTTACAAAACATTGCAATTTAGTCCTTTTGGAATTTTACAAAACTTTGTTCATGAAAGTTGTTACTCTCACTGTGTTGGAAAATTCCAAACTTATTTGGAACATAAATTGGCCTCTAAGGCCCTCTAAATCATCATTTCTTGAAAACTAGCTAAGCTTTGCAATTTAACAAAGTTTTGTAACTTTTTCATTCTTTTGCACTAAACCCTTTATTTTTTCTTCCCATCATCATCAATCTAGAACATAAACCAATCATGCCATGATATCTATCTTACATGCCATAGACCAAAACGTTTCACCAAACGCTTAACATGCATAATAAAACATAAACTTTGATTTAATTAAAAAAGATTAGGATTTTATCTAATCCATGCAAAGTGCTTGTCCTCACTTTTAGCACTTGAAAGCTTCTAAATTCCCTTGACATCAAGCCCATACCACACCATAAAAATTTCATCAAAAACTCTAGTATACAATAGGGAAAAGTTTTGAGTTTTACATTAAAACTCCTTAATCTTCATTTCCTTCAATTGTTCTTACTTTAATACCTAATTTGGAGATTTGAAATTCATCAAACTTTGGAGAGAAATTGGCATGGGGGGCGGTTTTTCTGTGGGAGAAATGGGAAAAAATTTTCCTAAAACCAAATCTTTTTAATTTTCAACAAGTTCTGGACTATTTATAGTCTCCACTCTAGGGACTTGTTTGCAAAGGAAAATTTGCCCAAAACATGTGGCATAATCTCTACCCTTGGAGTGTCCCCCCATTTTTCTTTTCTTTCTTTTTTTTTTCTTTTTTGATGACTTAGGATGATTAGTCACCACTAAGCATCATTTGTGATAAAAAGGTAGCTTAACTTGGAAATGTATAATTGGGCCGCCTAAGGGGTTTGGTGGCAAATGTCCATTCATTTTAGTGTCCTATTGTGGGTCCCACAAAGGCTTTTTACACAGTCTAAGTTTATATTGATAGTATTTTTCTTATACTGTTAGTATTTTTTTCATACAGTTTATGAGGTCTCACAACCTCCCATACTTATTTACATCTACCACTTAATGAAATTCCTATACTACTTAACTTTATACAGTCTAAATTTATGCTGATAATATTTTTTTTATATTATCGGTATTATTTTCTATACTATTATAGGCTTGCATAGCATTCTTTACTCATCCATATCCTCCAAACAGTTTTATTTCTATACTACTTAACCTTAAACAATCCAACTTCTACACAGCATTACTTTTGCAGTGTAATTCTATACTACATAACTTTATTAGTATACTTCCTTTCACTGCATTATTCTAATATTGTATAATTTTTCATATTATTATACAGTATTTTTCTTCAACTGTATTTTTGTCTTAACAATTTTTGCAACACATTTTGCAACAATTAAGCTTTCCAACTTATTATCATATCCTTCCTTTCTCTTATATGACTATGACATGATTTTTACACTCAAAAATCTCGTTTTGTACTTTTATAAATTTTATCATAAAATTAGATTAATCAATAATCCTTTAGTTACTGCATTTTTAATACACTAAAACTGCTTGGGTGTTACGGTTTATGTGTCAAAACCTTCAAAATATCACTTACAGCAATAATTCCTAACATAGAATTTGACAAGTCACCTAGGGAAGACTTGCCAAATTCAATTAGAAATTTCAAGTACAATAAGGTGTTAGCATTGTTAAGAGAAAAACTCTAATATATAAAATGTCCTTAATTGCTTTATAATTAGAATAAAGGTTAAGAGACTAGCATTTTTTTAAAAAATGCTATCATGGCTCAAGCATTAACACCACTGCAGACTTTGTCATTTTCAAGTTAAGTACAAGAAAAGTCAAGATTATGTTTTATTCAATCAAGGAATAGTTTTAAGATTGATGGCAATCCAATTTCCATTACGCCTTTTAGTAATAGCATCGTTTCCAATTAATTTAGAGGTTAGTTTAAGACTACGATTAAGCATGATTAAATGACCTATCAAAAATAAAAAATTCTCTGAAAGCTAGCTAGTCACCCCTAGCCAATCGAGAAAATACCCAATTTAAGGAAACTTGGGCACAAAGTAAAAAGACAACGAAACAAGAGTTGACCCATGAATAGTGTAAAACCTAACCTACTTTGACTAAGGAAGTAAACTAATTTCCCTCTGTTTACCCCCTAAATGGTACCAATCTTAATGTCCCTTAAACAAGATTTTGGCTTCCAAAATGCTCAATTAGAAGCTCATAAACTAAGGTTAGAAAATTTAGTAAAATTAGCCAAAAGTCTATTTAAGGATCCTTTTTCACCAAGAGCTTTTTTTGCCAAACATTCTCTCTTTTTCCCCATACTACAATGTGGTCCTCTCATCTCTGTCTCTCTAACATTTCAATCCCATCCCTCACCTAAACTCGCCAAATTAAGAGGAAGGAAAAGAAAGAAAGGAGAATTACTCAAAGGGATTGTCTTCAAGGGTAAACTTTAACCTTAGACCTCCTACCTCGTAAGTTTAGTGTTAGTTTATGTGTATTTATGATTAAGACCATGTAATGAGCTCCTCAAAGTGTATTTATGTTGGTGTTGTAAGGTTATAATTATGTTGGTTGATGTTTATGATAGTTGGTGTATGTATGAATGAATTTTAGAATCGGTTCCTAGGAACAAAAATGTCTTGCACACTTTGATTGGAAAAATGGACCTTTTGTAGGCTGATTTTGAGGTTGTTATAAAGACAAAAATTTTATTTTGAGATTTTCATAAAGTCAAAAATTTTAAGTCTCAATATTTATCATATTCTCATGAAAGAGTTACCCTAAGATTCCAACTCTAATGTAGAGTTTTGGACTTTTGTTCGAAAACTGTACAAAATTTACAAAAACTATTTTCAAAAATTTCTAGTCACTATTTTTGCATTAAACAAGCCTCTAATAGGCCGAATCAAGAATATTTTCAACAGGGACTTTTAGATCATGATAAAATGAACAAATCTTTGTAAAAGGCTCGAACCTCTAACCCTATGGTAGGAATTTGGGCATTTTCCAAAGCTGCAGAGTTTTTTGTTTTAAAACAATTCAATTTTTTTTAGCAAAAAAGAGCCTCAAAGATTACGAACTAGTATCCATACAAAACATGAAAGTTTTAGATCTCCTTGAAACAAAGAATTTTTGTAAAGAAAATTTTTTATGATTCTATCCTTAGCATACAGTTTAAATCAAATTGTTAAAGCGATTCAAACTATTTTATTAAATTTGTTTAATTCATTAAAGTTTTGAAAATCACTATAGATGGATATATTAAAGACAAAAAATAAAATCTTGAAAAATACAAGTTTTTATATCTCATCGAAAAAAAAATGTTGTAAATAAAATTTTTTAAAAAATGTCTCTAACATACATTTATGCGTTGATTTTTGAAACTATCGTAAAGTACTGCCACAGTATGAGTTTCAAATAGAAACAATTGTCTAATTGCATAATTACATTTTACAACCAACAATAAAGTTTTAGTTCTCGAAAAACTTTACAAGTTCACAATTGACTATTTTGTCAAATTCAGATTCTGTTTTAAGGTATGATTTTTCTAATATGGGAAATGTAAGTTTTCTTAATAACTATGTTGATTTTCCTAAATCATTTTTAAACAAGATTTATGAAAACCCATACTGTTGGGCTCATAAGTTAGAATGACAAATTTCGGGCCTAATACCTATTCATATTCAAAGGTTCTTTGGACTAAAGTCCCTCTTTGTTTAGTGTTTAGAACTCCGTACCACACTCTTAGTATTAGCAGGCCATATTGGGCTTATTGAAATGAATAGTTGCTAAATAAGAGCTCATGGGCCCAATATTGCTATTCATATTCTAAATGTCCTTTTATACAATTATGAGCCCAACATAGATAATATGATAATTTTATTTTGACCCAGTATATGGGATGAGATAATTAATTATCAATACAAGCATGATCAATTAAAGACATTCAGGAAAGTTATTTAAGCAGAAATTCTAAGTTATAAGGATCTAATTTAACAAATCTTTTTTAAAAACTAAATGGTCGCTTATTCCTATGACACAGGAAAATTATTTTAAGGAAAGGATTTGATTCCTATTAGGATATGCTAAATAGATTAGCATAAAATAAGTTTAGCTCACACTTTTTTGGATATTTTTACGTAGAATCTAAATATTATGGATAAGACTTAGAGTGGTAGCAATATCTAGAAATCAAGTAGGAATCTTGTCTATACCATAGAAACTACTATTTTCAAAACAAAATGTTTTTTTATGCTATTTTATGCAAGTTATGCGATTCACGGCCATGTTATTTTATGCCATATTATGCTAGGTCATGATATGTTACATTATATCATGTTCTATCATGCCCATGTTATGGTATGTTACGAAATGATATGTCATGTTTGGCTATGCTATGCCATGATTATATCATACACTATACAACGTTAATATTGTTTTAAATTTTTAAAAATTTTAAATCAGAATATTTTTCAAAACAGAAGTATAACATGATATATACATAAATTATTTAGATCTTACTAACCTTTGTATGCCGAGGAGCTCCTACAATATGTGAAAAAAAGAACATTTCGAAAGAGCCTCAACTAACTGGTCTTCTTTGCTATTCTCTATCCATGATCAGAGTGTGTGTGGGCACACATCACTCGACTCTTCCCTGATAACTCTCCTTCCAACCAATTAAGAAAACATAGAGCAAAGGTTTGCGATTGTGAAAAAAAGCTCTTAAGGAGTTTCTAAGTATCTAACACTATAGTACTCACTCTTAACTCCACAACTGATCTCAATAACTAAGAAAACTCACTCCCTATTTATAGAGGTCGCACCCAGGGTTGGTCATTATCAGATAAGACCTTAAAAATTCAAACTTGAATCAACTTTTGATAAAATTGTGTCAAAAACACGTGATCAAATTATCATTAGATCAGTAGGTTGAACTAACGGATCAGCATGCCAAACTTGCTCCATCGGTAGGCCAAACTAACTAATCAGCCTATTAAACTTATGATAATATGATCACTGAGAATCATTTATTTTCCACACGAGATTCTTTAGATAGAGCCTCAGTTTTAATTCAAGTAATCCAATAGAAAAGTTATCTAATTAAAATAGTCATATCCGGATAATCTCAAGGAAAATAAATACTCTCAATAATTCAATAAGTTTATCTTGAATTAATCTACAAAATTAATTCAACAGATAAATAGACATGAACTATCTAATCCTATCGAATTTTAGCCAATCTAATAATTTAACATAAGTCATCAAATTATTGGAAAAGCATGCCATATCGTTATAGGATTTATTATGAGCTAGCAAAGGGGATTTTAAGGACCTATATAGTTTAAGCTTCGATAATTATAAAACACAATATCTTAGATACATATCCTATAATTATCAACTCTAGCGCTACTCCACTCAAAGCTTAGAGCTGCACTCTCGAACTATGTAGAATTATAAAGCCCAAATTAGCTAAGTGTCTGTAACACATCATAATGTGTTGTATCCTCATAAAATATTCATAATTGGCTTAAGGATAAATTTCATCTTACATTTCCTATTCTTTTTATCTTACGTTGTGTTAACTCACCATCGAAAAACTTACCATCCAAAGATAGTGTACCATTCAGTTACACCTATGTATCTAAATGTTTGAGTGCTCTAGTTTTTAAATTACAGGATAACGCATATAAAAGAATATCATTGACTCCACCTATAGAGCTATGGATACCATATCTATGAATAATAGGTCTACACTATCAAGAGTCATATCTCCAACATACCAGTATGCGCACCATCACAAAGTCAAGATATAACCCTTTGGTACATCAAAAGACATAAGACAAGTAACGGGTCCATTAGTCATTTCAAGATTAAGATACAATACATATGATTATCTAGAGTGAATTAATTTGCACAAATAGAATTATTAATCTAAATCAATTCTACTTTATGTCGTGATCCAATACATCGTCACCTATGACAACATACCAATGTTTCTACTCGCAGAGTCCAACTCCGATAGCCAAGACAAGCCATCTCCGATCAACAATGTAGGCAACATAACAATCTTAACTTGAATAAAGTGCCTAACTTTATTCCCTCAGTTGTGAATCTTATGATTTAGACTATCACCTTTAGAATCATGTCTTCCGCATAATCAATCCATCATATGCCTGATTTTTAAAGGTTTAGACTAATAGTCTCAAACTTTTATTTGCTTAACATATATTCAACAAATATGAACATAAAGAGGGCAACATTTGTTATATAAATAACAAATAAATTCTTTATTGATAAAATGTCTCCAAAAACATATTACAACATTTTACTCCTTAAGGCATACATGTCTAACAATCTCCCGCTTGCACTAAGTGAGTAAATATGACATATCATGCATCCCCATAGCTTCCACATGCCTCTCGAAAACCCTAGGAGTAAGTGTCTTCATGAATGGATTAGCTAAATTGTCCTTAGATGTGACTTTGCATATAGCAACATGCCCGCCTTCAATGAAGACTTTTATTACATGATACTTCTGATGAATAATGCTTTCTCTTTATGTGAAATCTTGGTTCCTTAGTATTAGCTATCACTGTGGTGCTATCACAACATAGTGATACTACTTTATCCATACTAGGAACTACCTCAAGATCCTCAAGGAACTTATAGAGCCATACTGCTTCTTTTGAAGCATCACTAGTTGCCACATACTCAGCTTCCATTGTTGAATCCGAAGTGCAATCTTGCTTGACACTTCTCCAAACAATGGCACTGCCACCTAGAGTAAAAAAACCACCTAATCATCCTTAATGTGTTTGTAAACACATGGTTCGTCCACATTTTGTTCGAACCCATAAGTCTAGATCACCTTATCAAATCTTATGTTCTAAGAACGAGAAGCCTACTTAAGTCCATAAATTGACTTTAGCAGCTTACAAACCTTAACCTCCTGACCCTCAGCCTTGAACCTGTCTAGCTATACCATATATATGGACTTATCAAGATAACCATGCAGAAAGGTCGTCTTGACATCCATTTGTCAAATCTCATAATCGAGGATGACAACTATGGATAAAAGAATGCAAATGGACTTAAGCATGGTTACAGGTGAAAAGGTTTCCTCATAATCAATTCCTTTATTTTACGTTATCCCTTAGCTACCAGTCTAGCTTATAGGTTTCAACTTTTCTATCTACTCCTCTCTTCCTCTTAAAGATCAACTTACACTTATGGGTTATACCCCTTTGGAAAGACCTATAAGTTCCTAGACCCAATTAGTCTCCATAGACTTTATCCCAATGTTCATGGCTTCTGTCCGTAGTTTTGAATCAACATCCTCCATAGTCTCTTCTTAAGTGTAAGGATCTCTGTCATGTTCATCCGATTCAGTCAAAAATGCCTCTCCATTGAACATATACCTCTTGGATTGACGCCTAATCCTCCCACTATGTTGAAGCCCCTTAGGTTGTCATTTAGTTGGTTTTTCTACATTGATTAGATTGGTTTCTACTAGAACCCCCAAGTGATTAAATCACTCGCCAACACCTTGAGTACCACTTTACTTCGAGGCTTAAAGTTGCTCATGTAACTTTCCTTAAGGAATGTTCCATTTGTTGAAACCACAACTTTATTTTCCTTTGGGTTATAGAAATAACCCCTTTTAGTCCATTTTGGATATCCTACAAATATACAAACTTTTGAATGTGCTTCCAACTTATTCGTTTCCTTATACAGGACATGAGCGGGACATCCTTATATGCGAATACGGTTTAAGGATATCTTCTTCCCTGTCCACAACTTATAAAGAGTTTTAGGAACTGATTTTGAAGGCACATTGTTTAGACATAACATATGATTTGTAGTGCATATCCCTAAAAGCATAAAGACAATGATGAATAACTCATATTGGACCTGACCATGTCCAACAAAGTCCTATTCCTTCTCTCAGCTACGCCATTCTATTGCAGAATGCCTGGTGTAGTCAAATGCCATAAAATCCCATTCTTTAATAGTATTCCAAGAACTCATCGGAGAGGTATTCATCACCTCAATCGAATCAAAGTGCTTTTATGGTTTACCTAACTACTGTTATGCTTCAGCCCAAAACTCCCTGAACTTGTCAAAAGTTTCGCTTTTTGATACATTAGGTAGACATAGCCATACCTTGAGTAATCATCAATAAAAGTGACGAAATACTCATATCCTCCTCATGCCCGGATGTTCATGGGACCACAAACATCACTATGTAGAAGTCCTTGAACCCCTTTGGCCCTATTGCCCTTAAACTCAGAAGCTTTTTTGGTCATTTTACCCTCCAAACAAGATTCACATTGTGGTATAGATTCTACATTTAAGTGACTTAAAGGTCCATCCCTTACCAATCTTTAAATCCTATTCAAGCTAATATGACCTAATCGTAAATGCTAAAAATAGGTCTTTTTAGTGAGCAGTCTTAAGTCTTTTAGAGTTATTATTTTTAACCTCAATGTTAAGTAGTAAGTCCATCTTAAGTTTGATAAAATATAGATTGTTTTGTATCCATTCATCACAAATAAGATATTTATTTTTACAAATCACCATTTTATTATTAAAAGAAACTAAATAAGAGTCTTTAAATAAACAAGCTATGGAAATTAAATTCCTTTTAAGTCTAGGAACATAAAAACAATCTTGCAAAACTAAAATCCTATAATTATCAAAACAAAGATAGGTGTCTCCCATTGCTTTAACTAACACCAAGGATCCATCGCCCATCCAAAGTGTGAAGTCTTCATGTAGCAGAATTATCGTTGCTTTGAACCCCTCCTTAAGTAAGAAAGTCCTTGTAATTCTTCTTGATGTGCCCAATCTTCCCATAGAAAAAGCACTTCAACTTCTTTAGTTCTTCTTTTTCTTCTTCTTATTCTTGCTGTTTGCAAGAATAGAAGACTTCCTATTTTTAGCACTTTGCTTTCTTCCATTCTCGAGGTTAGGATTGGAACCAAATACAGCTGCTAAGTTAGCCTTGCCACCCGTAGGAGTTTCTTGGATTAGATTTTTGAATTCCTGTAACTGCTTCATTAACTTCATTAAGGTTACATCCTATCTATTGCTCAAATTATATGAGGCTCTAAACAGGATGAACTCCTTTGACAAAGTTGAAAAAACATAGCCATCTGTGACTCGGCATCAATATCAATTCCATGGGCTTGACCTCAGTAAGGTAAACCCCATGACCAACGTCATATGTTCCTTCATAGACATCCTTGGTCTTTGTTTGTAGTTCAAAAGTTTCCAAGCATCCCTTGCCATTTCATTATGGCTTGGCCTCTGAGTATGTTTTCAAGATTATCTAAGATCTGCTTCATAGGTTTATAATCTTCATATTGAGCTTGCAATTTGTTATTCATACTAGCCATAACATAATACCAGGCCTAATCATTAGCATCTTTCTAGTAATCATACGCTTAGATTTGCTCATTAGTAGATTCCTGGTAGGTTTGGGAGGACACGGTGTCGTCAGCACAAATTTTAGTTTCTCAAAGGCTAGGACATTATTCAAGTTCCTCTTCCAATTATTGTAATTCTCACTGGTTAATTTGTTTTTATCAAGTATCAAAGATAACGCATTTTTGGACATTTTAATCTAGAATAAAGATAATATACCAAATATAAGCAAACATTCAATAATAGTTTAGTAAGATAACACAATCAAGGAAACAAACAATTGTATTTATATGTCAAAACCTTGAAAATATTACAATCTTATAACGATAATTTCTAACTCAGAATTCAACAAGTCGCCTAGAGGAGACTTGCCAAATTCAATTAGGAACATGGATCTTATCTAATTAAAATATGCCATCCAGGACCCGTCTAATCCAACAGATTTTAATAATCATTTTCTTTGGCTTATTAACAGAGCTCCTAAGAGAGGTTAATATTAAAATTAACATGAGTGCATAACCAATGTTTCAATTATTTTATTCACGATCTATAATCACTACCTAGGGGTGTGCAATGATAGATCATGCTAAAATAAATTATCCTTTTAGATATCCAACCTAGTACATAATGAAATCCCTTCTTAGGGGTTAGGACCACCATGTACTACCTATGGACCAACAATAGAGGCCGTAGGTCCTCTCTTCAAAAACCTTCTCCCACTTAATCTTTTATAAACAAAGTTTTATTTTAAAAATGTGCATGAACAATTTTTGATGAGCGGCACTCCCTATTCTATATGACATGTTATCAACATACATAGTAAATCATATTATAATGCAGATAAGCAAAGCAATGATACAAAGCCACAAGCAAAATAGTAATAATAACCATAATATTATCGTTCCACCCTAGAGAAAATAAATTAAAGATTACAAGAGATCAATCAAAACATGTCATCTATTCTTCATCCTTGAATCTTAAAGTTGCATCCGTCTTCATGTGGCATCTATTTTCAAGTTTTCAATCCCGCATAGATCAAATACTTTCACTTTTTTGGTCATCATAAAATTTCATATTTCTCAGAATGGCCTAAAATAAAATCAAAACTACACCAAAAAATGTACCTTTTTTGAAAACCCACAGCTCTCTATTGGCCTGCTGATCTATGTGATCAGCCTGCTAGTCACCACCTATCAGCTTGCCAAACTTGACATTTAGCCTATCGTCAAAGCTGGCTGAAATCTATGCCACGAACAGCCTATTGAACTGGAAGTTTGGCCTACCGGTTTGCGACCATTGGCCTTTCGAACCTTAGGGTTTGGCCAGCCAACCAAGCAAAACTCACTTTTTTCTAGAAAATAGTTTTTAGGTAGTTTTTCAATCTTATTTTCAACAATTCAAAAACATAAAAATTTAGAGACTTAGAAAAAAATGGTGGAACTGTTATCATCCATCTTCTAGATCCGTCTTCACTCCGAATGACTATTTAATTACAAAATTTTTATAATTTAAAATTAAATAATAATTCTTTGATGGTGATGATAGACTGCCAACTAATTACATGAAAAAACTTGATACACATTCTAACCTCTAAGGAACTATAATTGGCATAAATAAATTAATTAATTAATAATTAAATAATAATTTAATCAACCATGATTTATTAATAAAGATTCATCATATAATCTCATGACAACATATAAATATATAGAAACCTTAGAGTGTTAACTTTATAAATAACTAAATTCAAGCATAAAGAGATCAAGATCACATAATTTATATATATAGCATAATTACAAACTCGTAAATTTACATAAAAATTAGGCTCTGATACCAATTGTTGGAATAACAAGTACATAGCAAAATTTTTAAAAATTTTAAATTAGAGTATTTTTCAAAACACAAGTATGACATGCTATATATATAAATTATCCGATCTTACTAACCTTTGTATGTCGAGGAGCTCTTGCAATATGTGAAGAGAAGAACGTTTTAGAAAAGCCTTAACCAACTGGTCTTCTTTGTTATTCGCTACCCACGATGGGAGTGTGTGTGGGCACACATCGTTCAACTCTTCCTTAATGACTCTCCTTCCAACTAATTGAGAAGACCCATAGCAAAGGTTCGTGATTCTGAACAAAAGCTCTTAGGGAGTTTCTGAGTATCTAACACTATAGTACTCACCCTTAACTTCTTAACTGGTCACAATAACTGAAAAAACTCACTCCTTATTTATAGAGGTCATACCCAGGGTTGGTCATTATAAGATAAGGCCTCAAAAATTCAAAGATAGATCAACTTTTGATAAAATCATGTCAAAAACACGTGATCAAATTATCGTTAAATTGGCAGGCCAAACTAACGAATCAGCCAACTAAACTTGCTCCATCGTTAGGCCAAACTAACAGATCAGCCTATCAAACTTACAATAATATGATCTTTAAAAATCTTTTATTTTCCACCTAAGATTCTTCAGATAGGGCCTTAGTTTTAATTCAAATAACCCAATAGAGAAGTTATCTAATTAAAATAGCCATATCTAGACAATCTTAAGGAAAATAAATATTTTTGATAATTCAACAAGTTTATCTTGAATTAATTTACAAAATTAATTCAATCGATAAACAGACATGAATTATCTTATCCTACCGAATTTCAGCCAATCTAATAATTTAACATAACTCACTAATTTATTAGAAAAGCACGCCATATCGTTATAGGATTTATTATGAGTTAGCAAAAGGAACCTTATGGACTTATATAGTTCAAGCTCCAATAGTTATAAAACATAATATCCTAGATACATATTTTATAATTATCAACTCTAATGTTACTCTACTAAAAACTTAGAGCTGTACTCTCGAACTATATAAAATTACGAAGCCCAAATTAGCTAAATTTCCATAACATATCATAATGTATCGTATCCCTGAAGAATATTAATAATCGGCTTAAGGATAAATTCCATCTTGCCTTCCCAATTATTTTTATCTTACATTCTGTTATCTCACCATCGAAAAACTTACTATCTAAGGACAATAAATCATTTGGTTACACCTAGGCATCTAAATGGTTAAGCGCTCCAATTTTTAAATTACAAGATAATGCATATAAGAGGATATCATTGACTTCACCAATGGAGCTATGGATTCCATATCAAAGTCAAGTTATCACCCTTTGGTATATCAAAAGACATAAGACAAGATAATGGGCCCATTAGTCATTTTAGTATTAAGATACAATACATATGATTGTCTAAAGTGAATTGGTTTGCACAGATGAAATTATTAATCCAATCAATTCCACTTTATGTCCTGCTCCAATACATCATCACCTATGACAACGTACCAATATTATGGCCAAAACAAGTCATCTCCCGTCAAGGATGTAGGCAACATAACAATCTTTGCATGAACGAAACGCCAAACTTTATTCCCTCGATTATGGATCTTATGATTTAGACCATCACCTTTAGAATCATGTTTTTCACGTAATCTGTCCATCATATGCCTGATTCTTAAAGGTTTAGACTGATAGTCTTAGGCTTTTGTTTGCTTAACATACATTCAACAAATGTGAACGTAAAGAGGACAACATTTGATATATCAACAATAAATAAATTCTTTATTGATAAAATGTCTCCAAATACATATTACAACATTTTACTCCTTAGGGTGTACATGTCTAACAAATATATACTACATACTCACATTACATGAAGCATGTTTATGCTATGTGATATGTGATGATATTAGGTATTATGTTGTGCCACATATTCAACTCAATTTAAGTATGTTTGCATTTTATGTTATGTGACATTATGTAGTGCATTGTCATGAAATGAATAAGGCAAAATAAGTTAAGAGTATCGTACAAACCTCTCGAGTTACGAGGAGGATTAAAGACCTCTTGTGTTGAGTTTTGTTGGATTTTGTGATTCAAAAAGCAGTAGAAAATTAAAATTAATTCCCATAAAACCCTTGGAAGATCCATGCAATTCGATTTGATTAATAAAAATGTCATTGAATCTTACCAAGATGACAAAAGGGGCAAGATTTCTTGAAGTAAGAGAGAGGGTTTACTCTGGTAACACCCTAACTCGAGCTTTTCATATTCAGGATCAGATTCAAACGTTGTTACTTAGAGCAATGCCCTCTGCAGGAATCCACATGAACAGACTCTGTCAAAAATAAATTGGTGTGCTAGCACCCTCTCCTTACGGTAAATGACTCTCTCTCTAATTTTAGGGTTTTTTAATGATCTCATCTTTTAGAATAAGAGAACGCCTTCTTTTTCTTAATTTGACTAGAAACCCTAAAACAGATATATATATATATATATATCTATTGACTTCGAGATAGAGTCAGATTTTAACTAGGGTAAACTGTAATTCAAATATGATTTAGAAAATCTAGACAATGTCTGTAATTCAAATATGATTTAGAGAATCTAGATATGTCTGTAATTCGAATATGATTCAGAGAATCTAGATAATGCTAGATTCAATGAACCTAGACATATCTAGTACATTGAATCTGGACATTATCAGGTTCATTAAACCTAGACACAGTAAACCCAAAATTTGTTTTTGGTCTGTTCTAAGTGTGCGACCCTGTAGGTTCACATAACATTGGTAGTGGGCTTGAAATTTTGTTTCTAGCCCATAAATCATAAGTGGCCTCTAGCAAGACATTATGATTACCCAAATTATGTGAATGTCAATAATCCGACATAACCTAATCCACAACAAGTATTAAAGTCTTTTTGTCACCAGATACCTTGATTGAACATAAGGCATGGTTTATGTCATCCTTATACTATTCAATCATATTATTTCTCGATCTTAAGAAGACTGATATTGATAACCCTTATCAATTCATTCCAGTATGGCCATACATTTTACTTTAGTCTAACTTATCGAGGGGCCCATAGATATCTTTCTCATAATAAATGAGGGACAAATACATTCTTAATCACTCACATTCCTCACATGATTCACTTTATATCCAACAACAATCCATTCTATCATCCTGTTAAAGATAATATTAGATTGTGTCAAAATATAGAGCTTGTCATGTAGGAAACTATGTGATTTCAGGTCAGAGGACTAGGATAATATTATTGTGATGAGAATCACTTATGATAATTATCCATGTAGTATTCTCATAGCGGGTTTATCTAATACATCATTTCTCAAATATGTATCTATGAATTGACTTAGTATCTCTGATTAGTAAAACATAATCATCAGTCAAACTTCATACTAGTCTTCATTCATCATTATCCCAATAAAAATGACTGACTAGGGATAATTTAGAATAAAATTCAGTTTTCACCTAAGAGTTTTACTATCAAGTCACATACTTGATGACCTTAGACAGAATTAACTATTTATGTAATTAGAATAAAAAACAATAATGAAAATGCCTCTTTATTAATAAAATGCAAATATAACGAAGTCAATATATGGTCATTACATAATTGGCCTAGGGCACATCACTAACATCTTGACCTATAGGGAGGCATCAAGTAAAGTTCAAGTTTAGGATCTCAGAGTTGTTAGAGACCTTAGGAATCCTAACCTCTCGAGGATGAGGCACAATCAATAAAACACTTGGGCCTATAAGTATGATAAGATATGTTCATAATAAAGTATAATCGGCTCATGGATGGTTTATTAAATGTTTTAATTATATTTTGCAAGTATATTTATTACTTGCTAAGAGAAAGCACATTCAAATATGTTCATGCTGTAGATAAGAAACATGTTAGCAATGTTTGAGGCGTAGTAGTGAGCAGCAGATGAATAGTGGAAATTAAAATAGATATCGCTTATACAATTTAATTTTCAGCAGTAATCATAAATTATATATGTAAAAATGTTTAAATAGAATTATGTAAGTATGTTTTGGAGATAAAAGGTTGTAGTTATACAGCCTTAGTCCATATAATTTTAAGGCTAATATATTGCAACAGTTATACTATTATGTACAATAAATATACGTACGTTCCATCAAGATAATTAGTAATGCTATTTGTTGATGGTGAAAACTCGTCTAACAAGAATCTCTCAAATTCCTCACCGTGATTATCACTTACAAACAGAATAATAAGGCAATAAAGGAAAACAATAGCAAGACCACAAAGATTTATAGTGGTTTACCTCAATTAAAGGCTATGTCCATTTTGGGCTTTCTCAGGTAATAGGGTTTTAGTATGAGAAAATACGAATACAATAGGTTTGTGCCAAGAACTAGACTTAGGCTGCTCTCTAGAGCTGGCCTTTATTTATAGTTCTTAGGCATCGGCCATGATTTTACCCTTTAAGCATAACTTAAATTTAAATACATGATAATCTTTTCCTATTGGCTAAATAACATCATCGTGATCTCCTATAGGACTTATCCCTTCTGAGTATCATGTATTCGTTAGATTTTGATCAAATTGAGTGCTCATTACCATCTTGGAGATTTTCTGTTTTGAATACAGATGTGAAAAGACCATTTTACTTTTACTCAGGTATTATCTGATAAAGAAGTTTTTGGAATACACCGAGGCTATACAGGCCGAGATCTGTCTCGGGACTTTATGGCTCAAATATCGAATTGGGCCCATCTCGATGACCTAACAACACTATTTAATTTTGAAATGTTTTAAAAAGGGTTAAATTTAATTTAAGTAATGTTTTAAAAGAAATAATTTTAAGTAATTATTATTAATAAAAAATTATTCCGCAATTTTAAGTAACTATGCTAAAATTATTCCGCAGTCGCTTAAAAGGTCTAGAGGTTAAGCCGCTACTGCTTACATGTGTAAATTTATATCGGTAGAAGTGTATACATCAGGGACCTTAGGAGAATCAGCAAAAAGAGACCATGACGGAAAAATTACGAGGGAACAACATGGGTTTGTCTTCTTACTGATCATCAAGAATATTTCAAATGATAATTACCATACTAATAATAACTTTGTCTTTTACACAGGTAAACAATGACTTGACCATTTGAGAGTAAAGCCAACATAGAGATCACGCATGAAGTAGAGAAGGTTTGAATTACAATGGTACTCTTTGAAAAATAAGCTTTTTACTGTTAGGCTCAAGACATTCACGAGACATGCACAGCCAAATCCTTGAATTGTCTAGTAAGAAATATTTTTGTCAGAGGTGTAGTTAGGTGTGTTTACTCCAAAAATAGGTATGACAACAACTAGTTGGAAGACAGTCCCATGTGATCCCACATATCTCATAAGTCACAAGTCCCTATCTCTCATTTCGACCCACAAGAAAGCCTGCTCTCTACAAAATTTTTCAACTATATGGCCATTCAATTTGGTAAACCATCAAGCCAAGTCATCACCACTAACCTAAGGCCTAAGCTTTCCCTGTTTACCAAGTTCTTTGAGATGATCTCTCCACACACTTAGATACGCATGGGTTTAAAGTTGTTCCGGCCAAGAAATTTCTTCGAAGGTCTTTCCATAATAAAAACGGAACAACTTCAATGGGAATAGATTATGTTCCAAAAGGCCATTTTGCAAATATGTCGCAGAGAGTGAGAAGAGGTATGTGATTCCGGTGTCATTGCTAAAGCCGCCTTCATTCCAAGACTTGCTAAGTCAGGCTGAAAAGCAGTTTGGATATGACCATCTAATGGGGGTTTTGACAATTCCCTTTACAGAAGGTGCCTTCGTTGATCTCATCTCTCGTCTAAATGCTTCAGGACATTGAGTAATCTTGGACGTTTCATGACCACGATTTTATAAAACGTAGATTAAGAATACAATATAGATTTTTTTAATTTTTTTTTATTTTATTTTTTTTACCTCGAGGGGTGGAATGTGATTACAAATCTATGTCAAATCTTCAGTTAAAGTGCATTTCCTCTCTTTCTTTTAAGTTTTTACACAGCCATTTATTGACATTTGCCTTGAAAGCACCTGCAACGCAATGTTATGATATGTCAATATCAAGATTTGACATTAGACTCTAAAAAAACTCCAATCTAGTGTCAATATTGGTATAAAATTTGTCATTTGTAAGTTGCTCACATATTTACCACCAAGTATAGCATAAGGTAAATTTGACATTTAATAGCTCTTAGTTGCTGCATTTCTTTTGCTTTCATTACAATATTATCATATTCAAATTATTTTAGTATTATTTACAAATTTCAAGACAATAATTATGACAAAAGGTAAATATAAACATTATATAAATAAAAGCCAAAATGAAATAGTATATCAAATATGCTATATGCACATTTTTTTAGTATCAAGCATGACATTGACATTGATGTTTGCGCTAAAAATGGTCTACTATAATGTAGCACGACTGAAATTTCTCTTGTAAATTATTCACCATCAGTTGATTATTAACAGAAAGCACTAAATTATTATTGTGTGGATAGGTTGAAGCACTGCTATATACTTTATTACTGATATCGTGCCTTTATTTTTTCCAACATAGTCCTATAATCGTACAGGTATCATCAAGTTCAAGAGTACGAATTTTAAACAGAATTTGCCCTGGAGCGATGCCATGAGGACGGTGTTGTTTTTGGTAGCGTCCCCATTTCGATGAACATAATAAAAGTCACGAAATGTCAAATAGGCAAAGAGTAAATGTTACATTTAGGTGAGACTAATTGTATATCAAAACGTTTACATCAGTGAACTTCTGTGAGCTGGAAAATTCAAGAAATGAGAGGCAAGAAAAGGGGTGGAAAAAAAATGAATATCTACATTTTTATACCTTGTATTTTTAGTTTATTCAAAAACTATACTTTAAGGTTTTGATCTTATCATATTTATACTTCATATTCGATTTAAAATATAAATTTATACCTTATCTTGATTAACAATTAATTTTGACTTTTGAAATAACAAAATTATCCATTAAAAAAAGCAGAAAAAATCAAAAATTAAAAAAAAAAAAAAAAAAAACCCAAAAACCCAAAAACAAAAAAAAAAAAAATCTCAAATTAGATGTCCCAACCCACACTAACTTGTCCACTCAACGCCGTTCCCATTTGCCCGCTTGAGTACCACCGCTGTGGCACCCTCGCCCCCTTATGCTCCACCGCCTTGCCCCCCCTCCTTGCAGCGAACCCAGGCAGTCCCTGCTCTGTGCGGCAAGCCTAGGTGACCCACCGCCAAGGCGAGCCAAGCACTGCCCTGATATTTGCAATTTCAACCCAGCCAAGATGTTTGTGGCAACCAGCCCTCCCCGCCGAGATGCGCGACAACCCCTCTAACACCCCCTCTAACGATCTTGCGACAACCACTAATCTCCCCTCCAAGATGCATCTCACAATGATGATCCCCCCTGCTCCTCACCTATGTTTCTTGGCAATTTCTTTTTCTGGTAGATATTAACTTGACACAACTAATCTATATTTGTTTTTGAAATCAATAAGAGAGCTAGAAGTTTTGAACTAAAGTCATTACCTAGCCAATTCAAGTGGTTGCATTTGCCTCCATTTTTATTATTTTCTTTTTGTGAGGCTTGTTCATAGGTTTGAATGTGGGTATCTCAATCGGCTGTTTGGATTTTGGTAATGAGCCAAATAAACAAAAAAAAAAAAAGAAAAAAAAAAAGCTGCTTGGATTTAGGTTATTATCAGATGCAAAATCTTAAATTGCTTCTTGGTCTCATATATAAAGCAGCACCCAACATGTGCGTTTGCTTCAGCCATTTTCTGAACCCATATTTCAAACCGTCAATCTCATATAGCAATGCTCCTTGCCCCTTCAAGTCGTAACAGTGAGGAACACCTCCATTTCTCTGTATCTTGCAAAGGTTCTTTAGTTCAAGTATAATAGAACATTTTTTTTAATTCTTTTTTTTTTAAGGGGATTAGGTTTGTTTAAGTTTAAAAGTTTTTTAGTTGTCTATTTTATTTTCTATTTGAGGGTATTTTTGGTTTTTTAAAGGTCAAATAGACCGTTGATCATCAAAAGGTATAGATTCATGTATTAAATTTAATATGAAAATATATATTTGATGAGATCAAAAACTAAAATAATAGTTTTTGAATAAACTTAAAATACAATGTATAAAAATATAAATAACCCAAAAAAAAAAAAAAAGAACAAACACACTTGATTCAACTAAAACAATCAACGAGACTCACTCTAGAAAAAGATGCAACTCTCCCCAATCTCTTTTTTATCACATCCAGGGAGGAAATAAAACCAAAAAACGAAGATGAAAACAGGGCAGAAAAAAAATTCCAGAACTGAAAACAAAACTAACATTTTACCTAAGTAATCAAATGTTCGAGTATTATACCCTGAAATTCACAAAACGGTATTGATGTGAAGTGCTTTCAGTAGAGAAGTTGCCATTTGCTTCACCAACACCTGCCCTCCCTGGGCTCCGGAGCTTTGTCCATCTCTACGTTCCTCAATTAAATTCTGAAGCTTCTTTGGCAAATCATTCTCAACAATCAATTGCTTTGGCCGCGGGTGGTGCTCATAGACAGCCTGTAAGGACAATCAAAATGAGTAAGCACAATGACAATTTTTTGTATAATAAAGTACATATAAAAGAGAGCAAGCAAATAAGACCCATCACAAACTTCAATAGCGTAGATACTGGAAAACTGAAACTCTAAACCAACAGAACCAAGACACACAAATGTGGCGAGATCCACTCAATCAATTTTGGAAAAGGAGTCATTAGATGAATTATTCTAGCTCATGAACAATTTAATTTAATCACACCAGTACTTGCAGTAGAAATCAATTTTGACCAAGCATATTAAGAGATAGGTTGCAACAAATAAACTGCGTACCAGCAACTTGAATAAATGGACTAAAAGGGAAATCTCAAAGCGTGAAAATATAAAAATTAAAGCACAGCACAAAGTAAACAAAAGAATCCAAATCAGATGCTGAATACAAATTAAAGTTGCAAGACAAAATTTCCCAAGTTTTAAAGCGTTGCCTACAAAACTTGAGGACGGGAAAGAAAAGCTTTAAGTAGCTTATAAGGCTGGTCTAACCTTTATCAGTTTCAGAAGATTTAAACGTGCAATAGCATCCTGATGGTCCAACCTCGCAATGAGCAACGGTGTCAAACCGTTTACGGCTAGTGTTGTGTTTATACGAGATGATTTACTGCCAACAAAAAAAATGTTGTTACATCACAAGTTTAAATCACTAAGAGAGAAAAATGTGGATTGCTCATGACCAATCCCTTGGTGCCAACCGCCAACAAAAAGTGAGGGGATGGCAAATTTGCAAGCCCAAAGAAAATGTATTTTTTTTAAAATGCCAAATGAGAGCATCAGTAAAGGATATCTCCAGGTCAAAAAGTCTGTCATCAACCCAACCCCATACGCATAACAAGTACCAGGCATCCAGTAGGGCCATTAAAGGGGCCCTTCCATGAAAGTGGTTCCCAAAAAATTGTGATAGATTCAATGCGAGAGTCCACAGAAATAAACATAGACAGGAAGGATATACAATCGCTTACGTGATAATTTTCAAGAATGGCTCCAATATATGGACAAAATGTTGTTCTGGACAGCATTGGAAAAATTTCACCAGTTTTTGAACTGCATCCTTCTTCAATAATGCTTGTTCCACTTTGCGGTTGTCATTGTCATGAGCTAAGCAAACAGCAATTGAATCCAATGCAGTCACAGACCAAAGTTCATCCTCAAGGAGACTCAAATACACATCCAAGCCACCATGGGCCCTTAGTTGCTCCCTTGAATTGCGTGATGCATGAGCCATATCACATAATAAAGGCAAAGCATATTGTTTCAAGGGGGAATCAGACTCAATAAACTGCATTAAATGTGGAATTATTCCATTTTCAGCTGCTTGCTCCTGTCTCCTTTTGTTTATCTTACACAAATTGAATAGTGCATTGAGGACCTGCATTGAGGGGGAAAAATTGGAAAAATGTTGCAGGCAACTACTGAAAAGATAAAACAACTGCAAAATCTTTATTTAATGAAAATAAAGTAGAATTGAAATAGAAATAATGAAGAAAACTAGAGTTTGTTGCCAATAACAGAAACCAAATGCAGTTCTACACGTGCAAGGTGAAATTTCATTTTCAGACAATAAAACAACAAATAATTTTTAAAAATGCAGAATGCGTCAGGATATCATTGGCATTTCAGTAAAACGGCTTTGAAATCTTTTGTTTTTGTTGTTAGTGATGTACCCTAGCCAATTATGTAATGACCACATATTGATTTCATTACATTTGTATTTTATTAATAAAGAGGCATTTTCATTATTGTTTTTTATTCTAATTCTATGAATAGTTAATTCTACCTAAGGCCATCAAGTATGTGACTTGATAGTAAAATTTTTAGGTGAAAATTGAATTATATTCTAAATTATCCTAGTCGGTCATTATTATTGGGATAATAACGAATGAAGACTAGTATGATGTTGGACTGATAATTATGTTTTACTAATAATGTGTATAAGATACTAAGTCAACTCATAGATACATATTTGAGAAATGATGTATTGAATTGACCCGCTATAAAAATACTGCATGGATAATTGTCATAAATGATTCTCATCACAATAGTATTATCCTAGTCCTCTGACCTAAAATCACCATGGTTTCCTACATGATAAGTTCTATATTTTGACACAATCTAATATTATCTTTAACAGAATAATGGAATAGATTGTTGTTGGATATAGAGTGAATCATGTGAGGAATATGAGTGATTAAGAAGGAATTTGTCTCTCATTTATTATGAGAAAGATATCTATGGGCCCCTCGATAAGTTAGACTGAAGAAAAATGTATGGCCATACTGAAATAAATTGATAAGGGTTATTAATATTAGTCTACTTAAGATCGAGAAATAATATGATTGAATAGTATAAGGATGACATAAACCACGCCTTATGTTCAATCAAGGTATCTAGAGACAAAAGGACTTTAATACTTATTGTAGATTAGGTTATGTCGGATTATTGACATTTGCATAACTTGAGTAATCATAATGTCTTGCTAGAGACAGCTTATGATTTGTGGGCTAGAAACAAAATTTCAAGCCCACTACCAACGTTATATGAACTTACAGGATCGCACACTTAGAACAAACCAAGAACGAATTTTGGGTTAACTGTGTCTAGGTTCGATGCACCTGATAATGTCCAGATTCGATGTACTAGATATGTCTAAGTTCATTGAATCTGACATTATCTAAATTATCTGAATCATATTTGAATTACAGTTTATCCTAGTTAAAATCTGACTCTATCTCGAAGTCAATAGATATATATATATATATCTATTTTAGGGTTTCTAGTCGAATTAAGAAGAGAAAAGGCGTTCTCTCATTCTAAAATGCAAAAGACATTAAAACCCTAAAATTAGATAGTCATTTAACGCAAAAGAGAGGGTGCTAGCACACTAATTCGTTTTTGAGAGAGAGTCTGTTCGTGTGGATACCTGCAGAGGGCATTGCTCTAAGTAACGTCTGAATCCGATCCCGAATACTAAAAGCTCGAGTTAGGATGTCACCGAAGTGAACCTGCTCTCTCCCTTCCAGAATCTTGCCCGTTTTGTCATCCTAGTAAGATTCAATGACTTTCTTATCAATCTAATCGAATTGAATGGATCCTGCGAGGGTTTTGTGGGAATTAATTTTTAATTTTTCGTTGCGTATTTGAATCACAAAATCCAACAAAACCCAACATTTCCTTCTCTTTTTAAATCAAAACCAGCTAGTTTGGCCAGACAAAAGACTTCTATGTGTGACTAAAAAAAACTAGTAATATACGCAAGCAGGCGAGCAGAAATAATCCCTTGTTTCACAGCATGCAAAAATTGAAAAGCAGTTTATAATCCACATTCTGCAAGATGATGGGAAGAAAATATAGGAAACCTAAAAACCAAACAAAAGCTCGATAAAGTCTGTCAATACTCTAAAGTTGACAAGAAACTCTATGTTGCTTTTAGCCCTCTCCTGATGATTCATCACAACCATGAACCAAGAAGCTAACTCTTATGCCATGAAGGGCAAAAAAAAAGTGTGGGAAAATGTAATCAACATGTGTTTTTGAAAAGATTACAATGGCTGTATATACCTAGAATTAGAGTCGACCAAAAATATCCCCTAATCCGAAGCATCTGATTGGAAGAAATTAAGTTAGTTTCCTGATTTGCAGCTAGGGTTGAGTGTGTATATGTAATCCTCAGTGTAGGATTTTTATCAATGAACAAAATCATTTCTTAATTCTTTTCTTTGATTTTTCCGCAAAAAGAAAGAAACAAAAGACAGAAGAATGGGAGAGAACAAGGAGGCAACAAGGAAAACTAATAAAATGACAAAAGAATCAAGGAAAAAAAAAATCCGTAGTCCTACGATACAAGAGGTGTAGCCAAGATCAACACTTATCATCTTTTTTCAATGTCAAATACCATGGATACGGCTAATAGATTAGCTTTATCCAAAACGAAAAAAAGAAAAAAAAAAAATAGCCCATAAACTATTTTAAAAGTAGAGAAGTATAAGCACCTCGTGATGTATCTGAGATACAAGAGATCCTTCTTTAAGTTCAAGATTCGGAATCAAATACTTGATTGCATCCGCACGCTGAAGATTCTCTAAGCAGTTTGGATCCATCGACAGATGGTTAATACACTTTAATATCTAAGAAATGACAAGGTGGCATTAGTACAAAGACGGCCAAAAACAGACTCAGAAATGTTCAGATGTTAAACAGAAGTTTTCAGCGTTCAGGATGTACCTTTAAAAGAATCGGGGGCTCTACTCTATTGAACATCTGGAAGAGACGACTGAGCAAGCTTTGACTACACATATATGATTTTACCGTTGTATCTGCTTGGGCAAACTCAAGAAGAAGATCTGCAACCTTTTCCAGATAATCTCTAGCAACGTCAGCATTCAATGTTGATACCATGTGGGAAAGCAATCCAGATGACGTTGCACTCCCTGGCCTAGCATTTAGAACCCCAGAGCCAGACAGTACACCAGATGCAGTCTGAGATGCAATGCCAGATGTGGATGCGGTCCCCTCAATAGATGTCATCGTTCCCATCTTTTTATTTACTGCTTTATGTGAAATCCTAGTAGCTGAATCAAGATTTCCATTTTCTCTTCCACGTTGAGAGACATCTATTAAACCAATAACTCATCATTTAATATCAAAATAGATATCAAGACATTTTTTTTCTTTTCATCATATATATATATATATAAGGAAAGAAAGACGACACTGTAAGTAGAAAAACAAAGCAACTGAAACAAAAACAAGCTGACCAAAATTGTAACGTTTTAAAATTACCAAAAAAAAAAACACACTATGCAAATGCCCAAGTTGTAGGAAAACAGAATAATTAAAGCCCTTAGATGAAGCAGCCCAGAGGGAGACCTATAACCGAACCTACCAACAAAAACATTTCTCCCTAAATTTATTTTGAAAATACATGTTACATTAGTCTCAAAGCAAATGACCAACAATAAGGTTGGGATAAGCACTCCCAAAATGTCTATATCCTACTCCAATATCCCAAACATTCTCAACAAGATCTTAGCTCACATAGACCAAACTCAAGAGTTGAAATAGCATATTTTACAAGGAAAAGGAGTAGTCTTTCATCATGATAAGTTCTTAATTGACAAGGAAAAGAAAGTTTTTTCAGAGAATAATTCCCACATTCATTGAATAAAAATTCATACAAATACAGCCTAATTAAATTAGGAAACTATATCACTAATTCTAGGGAGTAAAAATTGCTAAATACACAGATTTTACACCTAGCTACTGATCCTATTACAGCTGTCCAATTACACAAATCTCTCCTAATTGACTGATTCGGTTTTCCTACACTCCCCCTCAAGCTGGTTTAAAGATATCTTTCATAGCCAGCTTGCTTACTAGAAAATCGAACTGTTTTTTAGATAACCCCTTCGTGAACAAATCAGCCACTTGATCCTCAGTTGGAACATAGACCATGCACACCAAACCACCACCTATTTTTTCTTTAATAAAGTGTTTGTCCACCTCAACATGCTTTGTACGACCATAAAATACTGGATTGTGAGCAATAGAAATGGCAGCCTTATTGTCACAATATAACTTCATAGGTAGAACTTCTAAAGCTCTCTCAATTCCTGCAGTATTCTCTTGATCCATATTACTTCACAAATGCCATGAGCAACAGCCCTGAACTCAGCTTCTGCACTGCTCCTTGCAACTACATTCTGATTTTTACTTCGCCAAGTTACTAAGTTACCACCAATAAACGTACAATTTCCAAAGGTTAACCTTCTATCAATTATACTCCCAGCCCAATCTGCATCTATATAGGCTTTGATCTGAAGATGTCCTCGAGGCTTAAAGAGAAGCCCTTTGCCTGCTGTCCCTTTCAAATACCTTAGAATCCTGTACACTGCTTCAAAATGCTCCGGACCAGGTGAGTGCATAAATTGGCTTACTACACTTACAGAAAAAGCTATGTCAAGACGTGTGTGTGATAGATAAATGAGTCTGCCAACAAGTCTTTGGTACTGCTCCTTATCCTTTACATCTTCAGTTTTGGCTGGTTGTAGCTTCATATTTGGTTCCATGGGAGTTTCTGCCGGTTTGCATCCCAACATGCCGGTTTCATTAAGTCAAGTACATATTTGCATTGATTTACAATAATTCCCTCCTTTGACCGTGCAAACTCCATTCCAAGAAAGTATTTCAAGACTCCTAGGTCTTTGATTTCAAATTCCTTAGCCAATCTCCTTTTCAATTCATTTATCTCACCATAGTCACCTCCTGTTAAGATAATGTCATCGACATACACAATTAAGACGGCAACTTTACCTTCTCTCGAATGCTTGTAAAACATGGTGTGATCTGCTTGGCTCTGTACAAATCCTTACTTCATTACTACCTTGCCAAAACGCTTAAACCACGCTCAAGGTGACTACTTGAGTCCATATAGGGACTTTTTTAGTCGGCACACTTTTCCTACACCAAGTTTTTCTTCAAAGTCCAACGGTAGACTCATAAACACCTCTTCTTCTAGGTCACCATTGAGGAATGAAGAGAATTAGGAGAAGAATGAATTTTTCTCTTATTTTCTGATTCAAATTACATGGAAATAAATAGGAATGATCATGGTGATGATCTCCTAAAAATAAGGAAACTAACTAACTACTTAGATTCTCTAAATAACTCAGGAAATAAAAACTAAAATAAAATCCTAACAAACTAACTATGCCGAGTAGATTCTAACTGTATTCCTAGAGTATCGACACTCCCCCTCAAGCTAGGCTGTAGACATTGAACATGCCAAGCTTGGTGTTAATGGAATCAAACTGAATTCTAGGCAACGGCTTTGTAAGAATGTTTGCAAGTTGACTGCCAGTGGGAGTATAGGTGACTCTGATGATCCCAGAATCTATCTTCTCCTTAATGAAGTGACGATCAATCTCCACATGTTTGGTGCGGTCATGATGAACTAGAATTTTAGCAATGCTGATAGTGGACTGATTATCACAATATAACTTCATTGGTTCTTCCACCTTAGTGTATAGTTCCTGTAAGAGTCTTTTCAGCCACATGCCTTCACATATACCATGCGCTAAGGCTCGGAGCTCAGCTTCAGCACTACTTCTCGAGACAACTGACTGTTTTTTGCTTCGCCATGTAACCAGATTCCCCCAGACATAGGAGCAGTAACCACATGTTGATCTTCTATCTGTAATGGAGCCGGCCCAATCTGCATCGCTGAATACCTCAATGCTATGAGATGAAGATCATTTGAATAGTAGTCCTCGTCCAGGAGTGAACTGCAAATATCGGATAATCCGGTAAACAGCCTTCAAATGTTCCTCATTGGGACTGTTCATATACTGACTCACCACACTTACTGCAAATGCAATGTCGGGTCGAGTATGTGATAGATAAATGAGTTTCCCAACAAGTCTTTGATACCTCTCCTTATCAACCGGTTCACAGTCTGTTCTAGCTCCAAGTTTTGTAGATGAATCCATTGGAGTTTCAGCAGGTTTACATCCCATCATTCCTGTCTCTTTCAATAGATCAAGGACATATTTTCTTTGTGAAACCGTGATACCCTCCTTAGATCTTGCAACTTCCATGCCTAGGAAATATTTGAGATTTCCAAGGTCTTTAATCTCGAATTCCTCAGCAAGAAGATTCTTCAGTGTTTTAATTCCATCATCATCATCTCCTGTGACTATAATGTCATCAACATAGACAATTAAAATAGTCAACTTACCTTCAGATGATCTTTTTATGAACAGAGTATGATCAGCCTGACATTGAGAGTATTCTTGCATTTTAACAGCCCTCGTGAATCGATCAAACCACGCTCTAGGTGATTGCTTAAGTCCATATAGCGACTGCTTCAGTTTGCATACCTTACCACTATTATTAAAATTTTCAAATCCTGGATGTATAGTCACCTCTTCTAATTCTCCATTCAAGAATGCATTCTTGATATCTAACTGAAATAGTGGCCAGTCAAGATTAGCAGCAAGAGATAATAGAACTCTGACAGTGTTTAGCTTGGCCACAGGTGCAAATGTCTCCTGATAGTCAATACCATAGGACTGAGTGAACCCTTTTGCAACCAATCTAGCTTTGTACCTCTCAACGCTTCCATCTTCCTTGAATTTTATAGTAAAAATCCATTTACAACCAACCAGAGTTTTACCTTGTGGGAGAGCAGTGATATCCCATGTACCGTTTTTTTCTAGTGCATGAATTTCTTCCAACACGGCCTTACTTCCATTCCTTTGACTTCAAGGCTTCTGTAACATCTTTTGGAACTCGGATTTCATCAAGGTTTGCAACAAATGCCTGGTAGTTTGATGACAAATTGTTGTAGCATACATATTTTGCAATGGGATGTTGGGTACAGCTTCTAACTCCTTTCCTGATAGCAATGGGCCACTGCAAATCATCATAACTAGGGACTGGTTCAAAACTATGTTTAGGCACAAGAGCCAGGTCAACATTTTGGTCTTGTTGAACATGAGCTTGATCATCTACACCTTCTCTCCTTGTTTCCTCTCTCGAATAGACACCGAGTTCGGTTGGATTTTCTGGTTGAGCACATGTTTCTTGGGATTCGGTTGAATTTTCTGGAATGGTAGTTGATGGTTGCTCATTGGAAGAAGGCTCATTTGGATGGAACTCAGACTCATTTGTCTCAGGTGGTAATTCGGACTCAGATTCTTTTGTGGAAGGAGACACATGCTCGGTTGTAGGACAGGGAACTTGTACTGTGGAAATTATGTTTTCCAAAATCTGAGATTCACTCACTCTCTCCCCCTGAATTGCGGATTTGGAGTAGTAGGATTGATCTTCAAAAAAGGTGACATCCATGGAAGTGTAAAATTTGTTGGTAAGTGGAGAGTAGCATTTGTAACCTTTTTGATGAGGTGAGTATCCTAGAAAAATGCATTTCACTGCTCTAGGGTCTAGTTTTCCACGGTTTTGGTGATGTTCATGAACAAAGGATGTACAACCGAACACTTTTGGGGGTATAGTAGAAATGACTCTTGTGTTTGGGAAAGCTTTTAAAAGGGAATCACACGGTGTTTGGAACTTTAGGATTCGAGATGGCATTCTATTAATGAGATATG